>CM055894.1:77695883-77747927 GCA_029582155.1 Panopea generosa | reverse complement strand
AATTCGATAATTGACAATTAAAAATAGGAAACATTTTATCACCTTTACTTTGGTACCAAATTTATTAAATAAATAAATGTAACCTGAAATTTCACGACCGTGTATAGGCCTACACTGAATTGATATTAGCTTGGCAAGGACTTATATAGGGTCGTTGATCTCTGCAACATATTTGTTACCTAAGAAGATAGCAAAAGTCCATTTAATCAAGGACTTGTGTACTTCTCTATATAATTCCTTGATTTATTAGGGTCTCAAAAAGCTAATCTTACGGCTTAATAAATGGAAAAATTATGATGCCATGTGAATGTTTTTTTTCTGTATATTCTGAAACTTTAAAGAAAAACACCGCATAATGTCTTTAAACTAATAATGTAGCAATAGCCGTCTTCTCTGAAACTGAAAAGACAAAATCTCTATGATTGTACATAACGCATAAGATTGTTACAAAAAACCTTGTGGATCGTATGTTATTATCACGAATATGTATTTCTCACGACGGACTTGATGGTACCCTGCTACCGATTACGACCGGAATCAAATAACCATCTCAGTGTATTTCTGTTTCCGGAAATAATATTTCCTTTTAATACTGGCTACACATTGATTTACTTGACATAAATTGGTTTGCAACGTTGCAATTGTTAAACTTGACAACTGCAGATTCGTTGACAGCTTACTTGACATAAATTGGTTTGCAACGTTGCAATATTGTTAAAAACATGACAACTGCAGATTCGCTGACAGCTTCTGATGCTAAGATCAAGAGAAGGAAATCGAGTCATCAAAACAAAAATATATTTTTGGCATTTCATTCGAACAAAACTTTGCTCGGTAATTTGAAGTACGATTTCGAGTTCATTGAACAAATAGCGTCAGGGCTCAGTGGTTATGGACTAAGTCTATCAAAAATTACTTTCTGTGACTCGTGCGTATGTCAACCGTTTCCAAAAGCAACATGCAGAACGCAGTGTTACAGGGTTAATGATAACCCTGAAGGGTTTAATGTGAGAAGTGTATTTGAATATGGAATGGGTGTGCTAGAAGAATATATTGAAGGACCATGTAATATTCCTCAGAACAAAGGTGCAAAATTGGCTCTCTCAAGGCTTCTGGCATTCTTATCAGAAGACATAGAAAGTAAGTTTTTTCATAAACCGAACCGCCGCTGGCATACCCTCATTTTGTTGCATACAAGATAATGATATCTGCATTTTTACCATTGTTGGACTCGGTTAGATATTTCTATTTTGCTTTAGAGCTGAAACAGTCCAATTTCAGTAGCAAAGTGTGCTCTTGACATACCAATACGCTCAATGTATTCTGTAAATTGTTTACAGTGGCGTAGCTGACTTTACACACACAATGCCCGGGCTTGCACATATTTTTGCGGATGCATTATTATATATCCTGGAAATGCCCTTGGAACACAGGAAATGCATCCTGGTAGTCTTTTTGTTCTGCTGGGGTATGCTGCTCAGACCCTGCTGTAACCTGATGATAATAAGCATTATTATATGTCATTAATTTAAATATGTAGTTTCAATTTTAGAATGAGATTTAACTGTTATCACAAGAGCTTTTCTACTTGAAATATTACAACACACTGAACTTACAGAAAATTCGGACCAACTCACAAACATGTCTTACAATTATATATTTCACTTATATTCATTGATAAATGACAACAAATTTGTTGAAAGTTGGATATTGGTGGAGAATGTGAAATAATAAAAATTATGAAGCTTGTATCTTTTTCAGTTTGGAGATATACAGAATTCACATTGGGCCATTCTCAAAACAAAGCATATTAACAAAAGTAATTAGACAAATCACACTTGAATTCCTGGGTAGAACTGGTACTAAGCAAATGCAGATATAATGTCTTGCTCAAGAACACCACAAATAGTTATGGCGCAGGATCAAACCTACGACCCCCTCCCCCAATGGCAAGAAACCTCTTATATTTTTTGGTATACAAAACAGTATTTCTTCCCTTTAGTGAATCTAATGAGAATGTAAAAATATGACGACATTTACAAGTTATGAAGTGTAATTTTATTTACAGATGCTCAGAAAGCAATCAATGTAGCAGAAGCTAAAAAAGATCTATCAGAAGCAGAATGGACAGTTATGCTCGCACATCATTTGCTTTCCAGGTTGGCTGTTTCTCCTGAATATAAGTTAGACAGGCACAAGCAAGGAAAGCAGAAAGATGTGTCATGTACATGTGGGTGTGGCGAGAAGATATCCGGAGTGTATGGAGATACGAGCCTTGGTAAATGATCTTTATGGTTATATTTCATTGATTAGACTAGTAGATAGTCGAGTCTGGTTAGCTCAGTCAGTAACCCATCTGACTATCAATCCAAGAGTCCTGAGTTTGAATCCCTATCTGGCCACAATCTATGTGATGTTGTAATACTGTGTCTTATTATTATACGTCTCTTACTGCTGATTCAAAAACATTTCATTATCATAAATAAATAAATAATGAATGGTTTAATATATCAAAACCACTGAATTGTTACAAATTCGATATATCAATTGGAGTGGTGAACTTTTAAACAAAATCTCCATTCTAAAAATAGACTGCATGACGACCGTCACATATTCATTCGGACTATTTCTTAGATGAAATAAATTTACAACGTTGTAAACCTGTATGACAGATCAAATTGAAATCAAAATGAAATCACGTGACTCATTGAATATGTCGCAAAATATGTTGCCATTTTAAGCGGGAAGTCTATTTTAGTCTAACCTTGTCACATTAGGAAAGCCCTTTTTAATATATTATTTTGGGCATGTTTAAATAGATATCCTTTTGGCAATACATGTTTAATGAGTATATATTGGCATGATCAATTGGTAAAAAATATTTTTAACCAATTTTAGAATTTTGCAAAAAAAAAAGATTTACTCCCTTTAACTTATTACTCGTGGACTGACTCGCACTCACATGCTCAACTGAGTTTGATCTCAAGCCAGATTGTAAATGTACCAAAGACTTGAATATTGAGTTTGAAGCTTCCTTACATGACACTCAACACCGAGAGGATAGCTCAGTGTATGTATAATGTAACTGGGTGGGGTATCATATTATGTGTCTGTGGTTTGAAACATACACAAATGTGACAGTGCTTAGTTTAATGTCTGAAGCAGACACCATTGTGATATGACTGAACAATTATAAACTTATCAAAAAACCGAAGATAAATCTTTGAACAGATCTAAATGGATATTTTACATTAGAATTATGGCCCCTAAACTATGGAAGTTGTTCAAATAATCCTTAAGTCGCATATGCTATACAGCCCTACCCAAAAATTGTTTTAGCATTTTAGGGGGGAAAATGTGCCTTTTTTATGTGCTAGATTTTCATCCCCGCCGGCCCTTACTTTTCAAGCCACCCGAACTCTTTTTATTTTCAAAAAAAATATAATAATACTGGTATTAAAAAAAAAACATCAAAAATTTTAAAAATGATAATAAAAAATAAAATCCCCCTGCCCTCCCCGTTTTTAAGAAAAATTTGGATGTTAATCTAGCAATTAATTTATAATGGTCTTAACAATTTTCCATTTCCATCTTCCTGGAAAATATATCTACTTACATAACAAATACTTTTGTTCTCAATAATCTTACCCGCAATCCTTCTGGCAAGTTCAGTTATAATCATATTCTTATGTTTTTTGTTTCTTTGTTTGTATTTATAGGTGTGCCTACAGGTTGGCATGGCCGCGTTGACATTGTGATGGACACTATAGTAACATTTCCCCGAGATGACCACAACTCCGAGGGAGATAAACGGAAATGTTTTTTAGAAAAAGTTACATCATCAGGATGCATCCTTCCAAGTGATAGAGATCAAGTCAGAGCTCAGTGCATTGTTTTTTCTTATTTACAAATGAAGAGACATCCAGAATGTCATACGCGTCTTGTACCAACAATTGCGATTTCGAAGAAAGAAGTGGCAGTTTTTTTTTATGATAGTGAAAATGATATATTAATTGAAACACCATCATTGAAACTTGTATCCAAAATGGGAGAAATAGTTCGACCAACCATTCTGATTTTATGGTTAACATTGAATTACAAGTTCCTTTGCTCCAGTTTGCCGGATGAAATCAAAGATATTGGTTTTATAGCTGATTTCAGGAAGCATGCAGGCAGTGCTATTGAGCAGTACAGCACAGATGTTGCGAGTCCGTGTAAGCCGAAAGTGGAAAGTGAAGACGTTGAGCTTTATAGTATGAAATTCATACAAAGGAAAAACACAGAAAATGTTAACCTAATAAATAATGATCCTGAAAAGTTCAGAATGAGCTAAAAAAATAATTTATTGTTGACAGTTGCAATCATGGTTCATTTGTTCTCTTTGACTTTACAAGAATTTATTTATCAGGGTGGTATATATTGTTTAAGATTCTTTTTGATGGAAAAATCCAAAGCACCAGGGGTGGTAATGACAATTCTTGAGTTTTCTTGGACTTGAACCCAAGAATAAATTTTTAGCTTGCAGGAACAAAGTCCAAGGAGAGCTATTGCCATGACCCCAGCGTCTGTAGACACCCAGTTTAAACTTTTGCGTTTAAGTTTAAGATATCTATGCAACCACTCATTGGATGTGAATGAAACTTCACATGTGTGTTCACCATTATTAATGGAACACACAAAGACAAGAACCATAACTCTGGATTGCATTTTGGCACAGTTATGGCCCTTTTTTTACTTAGACACCCAGGGGCAAGTTTTGTTGTCTTCTGACAACTCTTGTTAAAAACACATAGAGACCATTTTATGAGGCCAAAATTTGCATGCATGTAGAGACACCTAATATATAGTCAAATACATTCTCACAATTATCTTAGTTGTCATGGTAAACTAGATATCTATGGTTGAAATTTATTACTCTAAAATTATTCTCAAGAATGGTTGGTGAATATGACCCCTGGTTAACACACCATACGCTGAAAATAGCTGATGTCAAGATTGACTTTGAGTTTCTGCTCTCTCTACACATTTTATTTCTTGTTGCTGCTTCAATCCACAGCTGTACAAAAAATATGGCCGGATAACCGTCTCAGTGATGTGAAGTTAAAAAGGGGAGAGAAAAATTAATAAAAATAATGACGTGTCATTGAGAGTTTTCTTTATTTCATGAAAAAAATCATAATATGATATAGAAAAAAAACTTAATGCATTATCCAGTTTTCTCAAATTTTAAAATGCAAACATAAGTTTTGTATATACAAGATGTTGCACTGGTTCTTAGTGATTCAATACCTCATTCAATGTTTCGAACATTGTCGAAGCATTTTCTTGAATATGAAATTTAAACAGACAAGCCAACAGAAGTAATATTCGCGATAGAATATATATAATTATTCTATGTAAATTTACATACTACTATTTTCCATCACTTTCTCCTAAAATTACTATTATTGTCAATACTATTAAAATTCATTTAAAAAAGTTTGTACCTAAAGAAAGATCTTTTGATGACATCCTATTTCAAGCAAACACAAAATACTGTACTGTTTCATTCTTTGTCTTGAATGAAATAACACATTTGCAGTCATTTTTATGATACAATATAATAAACTGTTTGCGAATTAAATAGTCCATGTGGAGGAAACATACCAAATTAATGGATTGAAGTAAAGCAAAAGTTGAAAATCAGTATGAAAATTTTATGGTAAATACGAATGTTATATATTAAATTAACGTTGTTGAAGTATCTGTAAACATTCCCATTACAAACCGTACAAGCATGACCTCATTTGGGGCAGTAACAAATGAACAAATTGATCCCGCGTTGTTCCATATCTATTAACTATGACTTTTAACAGACTAAGTTACTGCAGTAATATTCAGTACATATTCTACTTGCATTTTATGTAAATTCGAGAAATACCATTTTCCATTAATAAGCTTAATTAATTCTAAACATTATATGAAAGTTATGATTAAAGCAGTACTGAGTAGTTTGATAGTAATTAGGGTGTCTAAATGCACAAATCTAAATCATTATGCATTTCCATTTGAATATTCATTATAAAGAAAATATTTGGGAAAAATGTCTTGAAACATTTATATTCAAACTTACTTACTGTTATGTTCTATAAGATTGACTATTGTGAAAATGTATCTTTTAAATTAATTTGTGGATATATCTGTTTAAAAAAAAAAGTTCAAATAAATGTATTTTTCAAAACTTGGGCAAGATGGGCAATATGATTGATTCTTATAAGTGATGGACACCACACTGATAAAACCACACTGATTTTTAAACTGCTTTGTTTTGAAAATATATGTCCTTTGTATTGAGTAAAATAAATAATTGTAGTTTCTTGGTTTTGTTATTATTTATATACTTATATAGAGTCCTTGTTTCAGCATATCATAATCTTTGTAACAGTTGATTAAAAACATGGTTAATTGAAAATGACTTACATTAACTCAGCAGGAATTTGTCAAAAAAACTGCAAAAATCTAAAAAAAAAATAAGTTTCAATACCTAATTTTTTTTTTTAATTTTGAATATTTTCTTATTTTATATACAAATGGCAATGTATAATTCTTTCAAATTAGTGTGTTAAAATACCACTATCATTATAACACACTTCATTTGCCTTTTAATTGCAGATGGAAAATGTCTGACAGCCGGAACATGGTCTGATTTAGTACTACCCAAATCTCAAAAAGCACTATAAATTGGTGCATTAAAAAGCCGCAATCATTATAACACCCACAGCATTTGCCTTTTAATTGTAGCCGGAAAGTGACCAGTTCGCTGGACCCTGGTTTACCACTGCAATTTAAATATCGACATATGTCATGTTTTGATAGATTTGCCATACCAAATCATTCGGATTTGATTTATTAATGATACCGAGATGCTTTTTATTCCTTTTAATACCTATTTTATTTTTTAAGACATTTCTAGCATGTTTTCCTGATATTCTCCCATTAATACGGTATATTGAGATCATAAAGACATATATTATGAGTAGATTTATATTAAGAACAGAACACTTATTATGGTTGTTTTAATATCAGATCACCAAGTCCAAGATTGCGGTTTCTAATATAATCATCGAAAGCACTAAAGAGTGTTGACCGCTTACACCAGAGATTGCGGGTTCAATCCCCAATTAAAATTGATACAGCTAAAAAAATCAAACACTCATTCATGTGTTATCGGGAAGTGGATTCCAGAGCAGTTTAAATTAAGCTCCAAGCCTTTTTTAACAACCAAGCTAAAATAAATGTGTCCCAATTCTTATTATCAAAAAAATAATTATTTTCCTGAAAAATAAGGGTGTCCCAATACATCGGTTGTCCCAATACATCAGGTAAATACAGTAGTGTAAACTAAACCTTATTCCAAGTTAACTAGCAGCAAAGAGCTTTGGTTCATTGAAAGAAATGTTCTGGTACCAGTTTCACTAAACATCTCAACTTGAGATTTTCCTCAACTAAAATTTTTGAAATGCTATAACTTTGTTTATATTGATCAGTTTGTATGTTATATTTTACCAATAAGCAAAGATCTGTTCTGTCTTCAATTCTGTGTGATCAGTTAATTTGCAATTGGTTTAAATTATCATTTAAGGAAACTGATGATTTTGTGTTGGCTTGATGTTTATTGAAACCGGCTGCAGGGCAGTATGTTCAGCTTAAAGTTTCTGGCTCACCTGAGTCGAAGACTCGCAAGTGAACTTTTGTGATTGCTTTGTGTCTGTTGTCTCTTTATTGTTTATTATTATATATCATTATTAATTCTCCAATCTGATTGGTTGAAAACTAAACGAAACTGGTCAAATAAAATGAACTATTAACCACTTCTTCCTTCAAAAATGAACTATTGACCGCTTATTCTGTCGAAACCGAATACCGAGTCAATAGTTCAAATGAAACATTTTTTCGTTATCATGCTGATAGTCCATTCAAGTTCCATTTGCGCTACTCGATAAAACAACAGTTAAATGAACTGTTTATTATACTCTGTAAATTAAAACTGACACTGAAATACCACTTTCATTTAAAGCATTTTTCATCTGATATGTTTGTATGACATTAGGTTGTATACCTATTGGCGTTGATGACGTTATTTTGATCAAGAGCAGATCCAGAATGTAACTAAATACTGGTGACATTGTTCTTTGAATAGTTGGAATGATTTTAAGTCAGAGACTATATGAAGGTTAGGAATGTAGCCCTAATAGTTGAATTTGTTTGCTGAGAACAGACATTCAAACAAAAAAAATTGAATATGCTTTTCACACCTCTGTTAAAAATTGCAGATTACGTATAAAATTAATGGAATGGGGGGAAAAACTTCTCATACATTTATATGTAATACGACATGTTTACTTAACTTTTTTTTATTGTTATTCTATATAATAATACAACTATTTACCTTTTAGGTGGTCAATGGTTAAAATTATTTATCCAAGGAAAATGACTATTGACCCAAAACAAGAAACTATTGACTGAGACGCAGTCAAGGTAAATAGTTCACTGCTTTTGATCAATAGTCTTTTTATCGACTGCATCTCGGTCAATAGTTTCTTGCTTTGGGTCAATAGTCATTTTCCTCGGATAAATAATTTTAACCATTGACCATTAAAAATGTAGATAGTTGTATACTATTGACTTCTTCGTTGAAACTGCTTGAAAGAATATTCACCAAATTTGATGTGAAGCCTTCTTTAATTTGTGAAAAACCCTCTCAAATTTGTACAAGTCATAACCACAGCAGCTAATCAGTTTGTAACTATACTATGAATGGGGGAGTTTTTGTACTTGCCCCTTTGGTAGCGTTAAAGTTTTGATGCAAGTTGCGATTTGCTATGCATGCGTTCAGCTATAAGAATGTAATTTGGCGCATGGGTGTATACTTATAATTTGAGGTATTTTATACCATAAAAGGTCAATTATCACTGTAAAAAGGAAACATTGGGCTTATAACTATATATACATATATATTAAACATAAGGTGCAAGTTGTTTATTGTACTTTTGGTTTTGAATGATACTTAATCTTATATTAAAATTCGCATGTTTTTACTCTCATTATTTTTAATATCAGAATATTAAAACTTTTGGGTTCAGTGTCTTATTCTTTCTGGGGCCCAAAAACTTATTTAATATAAATGTACACATTTTTTTTGCCATAGATTGAAATACAAAAAAAACAACATCGGAAATATCTTGTATCAGAAGTTATTGCAAAATATCTAAATGTTTGCTATTCTGTCAACATTTGAGGTCTCACTACACAGTTGAATTTTGTTCTTTGTTCTATATAAAATAAGATCTAGGATTTTAAAGTATTTTTTTTTAAAACAGGAATGTATCCGCAGATAAAAATGCACAATAACTGGTAGGTTGACCAGCTTGTTTTTTTTTAAAGAGGGTGCAGTGATGCCCAAAGATATTTTTTTAAAAAGAAAATTCTAAAATGCTCATTAATACATGCATATTAACACCAGTGCAGTACTAGTATATGCTTTGCCAGCTTTTGTTCTACTCATCTGCAGCAAGAAATCACAACCACTATGAACCATTTTGAAAATATTTTCAAAATTACATAGGACTTCTTTTTAAGCGTAAGAATCTTCCTACCATACGGAAAAAAGGGTTCATGCTGTAAACTATTGTACTTGATAGATGTTTTTTTTTAAATTAAAAAGGATTGAATTCCTGTTATCTAGTTTACATAAACATGCCACTGAAATGTATCTATGAAAAGTAAATACAATTTTGGCTGAAACATGCACCTCAAACAATAGTTTGGTAAAAAAATCTTGCAAGATGCCTTCATTCTGTTTATTTTATTTTGTTCCACAATAGAGTGTGTTAGTACAATATGATACACAGACAGTACAATAAATTGTGAATAATACTACGTATTTTACTAATGACAAAACCCACAGAATTTCAAACAAGAAGCTGCTGACGCTTTGTTCTGGCATATACCCCAGGACTTGTCCAGTGCTTTACACGAAATGAAACCTGTGTTTGAATCATGGCAGCCAACCGTTGTAGAAGGTGATGTCACTGCACTTGTTGTGGATGGTAGTATTGTAGTAGAAATAGATGAAGGTGTAGTGGTGAAGTTTGCCGATGTTGAAAAGGTCGTAGACGCAGTGATTGAGCTGGATAAAGGCGTTTTAGTAGTTTGTAAACTGCCTTTAGTTGAAGCCGTTCCTCCGCCTTGGGTTGTGCCAGAGGTCGTGACCGATGATATGGCAGATTTCGTAGATGAAGATGATTGTCTGGTAGTAGATGGGACTGAACTACTCACCGGTGATGTTATAGGCTGGACTGACGCTGATGTTGAAGTTATTGCTGCTGGCGGAGCTGTTGAAGCTTGACTGCTTGTGGCGATACTTGAGAGCGAGGACGGAATGGTTGGTTTAGGAGTTGTAGAAGCAGGCTGGATTGATACTGCATTTGTTGAAGCACACACGCCACAATACTTGGGACAGTACGCTTTCGATGTTACTGGATCTTTACATATGTTAAGGATGGCATCAAGGCTGTGACAATCTATACCTGGTTTGTCAATACACGCTGGTGGGCTGGTAAGCACAGCTGGAAAAAGAGGTAAGACGGACATCAATAAATATGGATATCACTCCTTTATAGCTTAGTTTAAACTTATTTATTTTACTTCGGTTGTGAAACAAGTTCTTACAACTTAGACAAATCATGCTCAAAGTCTTCCTGGGTAGAACCAATACTAAGCATATGCGGAAAAGCGCCTTGCCCAAATGCAGCACACATAGCCGTGGCGGAGAATCAAACCAACGATCCTCCGGTCAAGGGTTCGGTGCTCTACCACTGGATCACGCGATCCTTTATTTTAATGCACTTATAAACACTATTCTATTTCTATTATATTTTTTACAGTTTGGCATATCTTGATTTAAAACTAGGATGTTGTCTTTGTTATAGCAGAATTTTATAGGATCTAGTAGTTTTGGCAAATTGTTACAATTTCCATTGTCATAGCCACACTATTTTTGAAACAAAATGGAGAAATCATATTGTATTACCTGTCCGATTTGCCCTAAGATAATCTGATGACATTTTGGAAGTTGATTATTAACATAAAAAGGAAGTATTGCTTTTGAGCTAAATTAGGACACGGTCATGGTCAATGTTGCTGTAATAAAATAAACGATTTCTACTCAACAACTTTAGTTTTTCTTTAGAGTTTTGAATGGCATTTTGTGGATTGGTTCCTCACGTAAAAAGGAAGATTGGTTACGATTACCCTTGAGCTAAATTAGAATGAAGATCAAGGTCACTGTTGTTAAAAATAGAAAAAAAAGTTTTAACTCAATATTATTACTTTCCTTTAACACTAAAAGGTTAACCAGTGCACAAGTACCCCTATCTCCGCCAGTTACTGATAACTTTGCCATTTGAATCAGTCGTGAAAGACGAATGGCAGTGATACGCAATGTCATATATCATTGATCATGGAGACTGCAAAAGAAAGCTTGGTATTGATTTGGGTTCAAATTCAAGGTCTCTGTTACTTAAAATTACATGTACTGATGAGAACACTTATTAACTAAGCTGTAAGAAATGCCGTGAAAGTATCTTTGTTGAAATTTGTTCAACTTTATACAATCTACATGTGTACCTTTCCAAAGGTTGGGTAAGAATTTAATAAAACGCAAAGGAATAAAATTTACTTATGATTTCAAAGTCTAATAAACTTGAAGACGGAACATCCACATAATTATTTTTGCTTTATCTTTCGTTGTCCTCTGCAGGTAGAGTTTGCAAAGTTTTGTAAAAATATACCGTGTACGTTTTTTTGTTAGCGTAGGATAGGAATATTTTGCGACAAGTGACAGATGCACATTGTTTGGTTATTGCAGTCGAGTGGGACACTTAACCACAATACGCGGACAGATGCGGTTTTATTCTATGCACGAGTTGCCTTCGTGCAGTTACGATCATGTAAAAATATATCGTGTACGTTTTTTTGTTAGTGTAGGATACGTATATTTTGCGACAAATGACAGATGTACATTGTTTGGTTATTGCAGTCGAGTGGGACACTTAACCACAATACGCGGACAGATGCGGTTTTATTCTATGCACGAGTTTCCTGCGTGCAGTTACGATCATGTACCGATATACCTATATTATTATATTTGTTATATGTGGTTTAATGTCATGTTCAACACGTTGCAGGATATATATTGAATCAAGTTTTATCGGTGGAGGAAACCCTCATACGGAACCCGTCTTCCACAAAGAACCGGCAAACTTTCTCAGCGGTTAGCGACACAGATGATAGTATTGGTGTTTAGACACCCAAGTAACCTGAACAAAAGTCATCTGAACGACATGTTAGCTTTAAACGTTTAACATCCCTGAGAGCTGTTTGCTTGTGTTTAATCACGTGACTTAATGAGAAAATGAGTGACAGCGCCGAAGTAGTCCAATTTTCGTTTACTTTTCGTTCGTTTGGTCACCGTTTGCGGTTATAAGTAACATGTTTTACGGTGCTTAACACAGCCAAGATTTGATGTAAACAGAGTTTTTTTTTTTAAATTCACATAACTGGAAAATATAAGCAATTATGGTAAAAAGGAAAACCTTCAGAGAAGCACATATATATATATTCTAAAAGCATAACAAATGCATGAAACAAATGAGTGGTAGCTGCCGACCACATGTGATGAAGCATGACATAAACGCAGCAGACGGAATTTGTTTGTATGTGATTTTGCATCTTTCTTAAACAGAAGGTCAGTTTTATAAGGACGGTTAGCTCACACACTCAAACCTGGGTCCTCCAGGCGGTTAAACAGAACTTGGCATACTTTATCTTTTACAAGTCACTGACTACTTCCCCATATATTCAGAGGTGGGAGATTCATGGCAAGAGAACAACGTTCATGACGAATCACCACAGATACTGTGGCTGGGTAAGGTTTCAAATTCATGGAGAATTACTTTTTACGTTTTTTTCTCCCTTTATAAGCCATAGCTATATGGCTTACTTGTATTATATATATGTATGTCAATTTGAATGAATAAAGATGTTTAAACCAAACTTACACCCCCCTCCCCCCTCTACTCAGTAGAATAAAGATAGCAGCCATTACAGATACTGTGGCCGGGCGGTGGGAGGGGTTAACTCACAAACTCTTGATTGACAGTCAGACGTATTACCGGCCCGCAGCAGAGAGAAACGCAACAAGAAAATGTAAGCTGGTTGGTTAAAATTTTGTGGTTATATTTTGAATTAGTTGATCTAGCTTAAGTTGTGTTGAGCAAACTGGATTTCAATTACCCCCACCCCGCTATATGTTTGTACATTTTACCAAAACTTAAATCGAACTTGTAAAATCGGACCCACGTTGACAAATGCTTAATTTGACCTGTATTTTATTATAATGAAAACAAATTATTTCACAAAACTCAGTCTGATGAAAACAAAAAAATCACGGACAGTATAAGAAGTTATTCCCAGGGACAGAATATAAATGTATTTCTGACAATGTATGTAATACAGTTACACACCTTATATCAATTACATGTATAGCCGTACGGAAACCAATTATATGCACGGGCGGTATCAAAATGTAATGATAGTCATGCTAATCCCAGGCCCCGAGGTTATAAAACATTTTTCATGCTAAACTCAAATTCGTACTCAAAACACAATTTCTAGGAGTCACATACAAACCCAATTTAAAGCGCAAACACTTGACTAGGTCTCCAAATTTAGAGTATTAATGCAGATTTGAGGTAGAAAATATACGTATTTACGTTTATTTTGTTATAATGAGTTGAGTCATCTTTGAGTTGAGCATGAAATCTTGAGTTGAGCATGGAACAAATATTTATAACCTCGGACCCAGGGTCGCCACCATCTGTAGTTCACACTGTGAGGTGAGGACATTACTTTAATTAAGGAACTATATAGTCATACAAGTCCTTGCTTTAATATGTAATATATTAGCTGTATATAGTCACGCAAACTCCAATAAAACACCATTCCCCCCCCCCCCCCCCCCCCGTTTAAAGAACATTGTTAAAAATGCACTATCTACGTATATGTAGCACCGCGGCGTGGTCTAGTGGTAGAACGTCCGCCTCGCATGCGGAAGGTCGTGGGTTCGATCCCCGGCCGGGTCATACCAAAGACTTTTAAAATGGTACTAGAAGCTACCTCGCTTGACACTCAGCATTTAGAGGAGAGTTCTAGGTCTGGTCGGCCCAGCGTCAGTATAATGTGACTGGGTGGGGTATCATACCATGTGTCTGCGGCATGATACTCCAGTGTGACAGCGCTCAGAATACTGTCTCAAGTAGACATTGTCGCGATATGACTGAAAAATTGTTGAAAGCGACGCTAAACACCATACAACAACAACAACTGCGTATATGTTATGTTTAATACACGTGGTTTGATTATCCATGAAACATAACCATATTTAATCACAACCAGTTTGACGAGAGTCCGCGTTTATATAATGTACAGATAATATAACTGACGTGTTCATTCATTTTTTAGCTTCACTCCATAAGTTATTTTACCGAGAGTTTCTATTAATTTACTAAGTTTAACCCATGGTTTTATCTAAATGTACTTTATTTTGTCAATGACCCTTCTTTTCTCAATACTTTCCATACTGCATCTTAAATGATAGTATTGCAACTACTAGTGGATCTAAAGTTGATGGGTAATAGTGCTGGTGCGCTTGACCCACCCGCCCCTAAAAGTGTTTATACCTCTTTAAAATCATGATTTACACGGCCAACTTATAAACTTTACCGAAAGTGTACGTCAAGCTAACCCGCCGACTGACATTGTACGTACCTAACTTTTTTTTTTCAAAAACTACCAAACCAACTTTCTTGAAATTTGAACTTAATAAAGGAAGAACATTTAAGTTACGTAAAATACATAATTGTCTATTAATGGCATATATAACTTAAGATAGCGCTTCTCGGTACTTTAACAAAGATATTGGAAATACAAACGTGGCGGGTTAGCTGCTCCGTTCAGTATACATATACGGAACTAATATACAGTGTCTGGTTAGGTGTTGTAGATACAGTAGCAAACCGCAACCTCAAGCGATACAAAGTAAAGCATGTGCAACCAACGCTTCATGTGTGTCTCCTGGAATGATTTGTGTAATATTTCCTTTTACATGCATATGCATCGAAAGCATTCTTTGTGCATTTTGAACGAATTGAGGAAATCGATCATTGAAATAGTAAGAATAAACCCCACAGGATGTCTTCTTTTTGTTTCCTTGTAAGTTACCAATTTGCTAATTGTTGACACCTTACATTATGTGCTCTCTCTCTCTCTGTTTCTCTCCGCATCTGTCTGTCTCTATCTCTCTATATCTATATCTGTCTGTCTGTCTGTCTGTCTGTCTGTCTGTCTGTCTGTCCGCCCGTCCGTCCGTCCGTCCGTCCGTCCGTCCGTCCGTCTGGAGCGGCAGTTGTGGGTTGCGTTGCCAGTACAGAATGGCATTGTGTTTTTTTGGTACTTGTGGGGTGCAATGTTCACCCCACAAGTGCGAAAACCCGTCCAAATGGCATTGTGGGGTAAATTTTTTTTCACATTTTTATTTTACTTTTTTTCCACCTTTTTTCATTCTTTTTTAGTGTCATAAGGGTTGGATCTCAAGGTTTGTGACATTAAGGTTAGATAGAAAATAGGTTTTGTTTTATGAAAAAAAAGATGTTTTATAACATATAAAAACTGCACCCCACAACATAACTTCCACCAGAACGTCCGTCCGTCCGTCCGTCCGTCCGTCCTTCTGTCGGTAGGTCGGTCGGTCGGTCGGTCGGTCGGTCGGACGGTCGGTCGGTCGGTCGGTCGGTCGGTCGGTCGGTCGGTCGGTCTGTCTGTCTGTCTGTCTGTCTGTCTGTCTGTCTGTCTGTCTGTCTGTCTGTCTGTCTGTCTGTCTGTCTGTCTGTCTGTCTGTCTGTCTGTCTGTCTGTCTGTCTGTCTGTCTGTCTGTCTGTCTGTCTGTCTGTCTGTCTGTCTGTCTGTCTGTCTGTCTGTCTGTCTGTCTGTCTGTCTGTCTGTCTGTCTGTCTGTCTGTCTGTCTGTCTGTCTGTCTGTCTGTCTGTCTGTCTGTCTGTCTGTCTGTCTCTGAGAACATAACTGTATACCGCCTCTCCCACTCTCTTTCTCTGTATCTCTGTCTCACAATCTCTCTCACGCTATCTCAGTTGTTTAACCATGTTTTCCTTGATTACTAGCTAGATTCTCATGGGCAAGCAAATGATGTTCATTTACCAGCTGTGGTTGTCTGACCAGGTGTTGTAGATTGTCCAGTTGTGGTTGTGTTGCCGGATGTTGTAGATTGTCCAGATGTAGTTGTCTGACTAGGTGTTGAAGACTGTCCAGATGTGGTTGTCTGGCCAGATGCTGTAGATTGTCCAGATGTGGTTGTATGGCTAGATGTAGTAGATTGCCCAGATGATGTTGTCTGGCCAGATGTTGTAGACTGTCCAGATGTCGTTATCTGGCCAGGTGTTGTTGTCTGGCCAGATGATGTAGACTGTCCAGATGTGGCTGTCTGGCCAGATGTTGTAGATAGACCAGATGTTGTTGTCTGGCCAGATGTTGTAGACTGTCCATATGTGGTTGTCTGGCCATGTACTGTAGATTGACCAGATGTGGTTGTCTGACCAGGTGTTGTAGATTGACCAGATGTGGTTGTCTGGCCAGGTGTTGTAGACTGACCAGATGTGGTGGTCTGTCCAGGTGTTGTAGATTGTCCAGATGTGATTGTCTGGCCAGGTGTTGAAGATTGCCCAGACGTGGTTGTCTGACCAGGTGTTGTAGGTTGCCCAGATGTGGTTGTCTGACCAGATGTTGTAGATTGCCTAGATGTGGTTGTCTGTCCAGGTGTTGTAGATTGTCCAGATGTGGTAGTCTGGCCAGGTGTTGTAGATTGCCCAGATGTGGTTGTCAGACCAGGTGTTGTAGACTGCCCAGATGTGGTTGTCTGACCAGATGTTGTATATTGCCCGGATGTGGTTGTCTGACTAGGTGTTGTAGATTGACTAGATGTGGTTGATTGTCCAGATGTCGTAGATTGTCCAGATGTGGTTGTGTGTCCAGATGTTGTAGATTGACCGGATGTGGTTGTCTGACCAGATGTTGTAGATTGCCCAGATGTGGTTGTCTGGCCAGATGTGGTAGATTGCCCAGAGGTGGTTGTCTGGCCAGATGTTGTAGATTGACCAGATGTGGTTGTCTGACCAGATGTTGTAGATTTACCAGATGTGGTTGTCTGGCCAGGTGTTGTAGATTTACCAGATGTGGTTGTCTGACTAGGTGTTGTAGATTGACTAGATGTGGTTGATTGTCCAGATGTCGTAGATTGTCCAGATGTGGTTGTGTGTCCAGATGTTGTAGATTGACCGGATGTGGTTGTCTGGCCAGATGTTGCAGATTGCCCAGATGTGGTTGTCTGGCCAGATGTGGTAGATTGCCCAGAGGTGGTTGTCTGGCCAGATGTTGTAGATTTACCAGATGTGGTTGTCTGACCAGGTGTTGTAGATTGACCAGATGTGGTTGTCTGGCCAGGTGTTGTAGATTGACCAGATGTGTTGGTCTGTCCTGGTGTTGTAGATTGCCCAGATGTGGTTGTCTGGCCAGGTATTGTAGATTGTCCAGATGTGGTTGTCTGGCTAGATGTTGTAGATTGACCAGATGCGGTTGTCTGTCCAGATGTTGTAGATTGCCCAGCTGTGGTTGTCTGGCCAGGTGTTGTAGATTGACCAGAAGTGGTTGTCTGGCCGGGTATTGTAGATTGACCAGATGTGGTTGATTGTCCATGTGTCGTAGATTGTCCAGATGTGGTTGTCTGACTAGGTGTTGTAGATTGACCAGATGTGGTTAATTGTCCAGATGTCGTGGATTGTCCAGATGTGGTTGTGTGTCCAGATGTTGTAGATTGACCAGATGTGGTAGTCTGTCCAGATATTGTAGATTGCCCAGATGTGGTTGTCTGGCCAGGTGTTGTAGATTGACCAGATGTGGTTGTCTGACCAGATGTTGTAGATTGACCAGATATGGTTGTCTGGCCAGGTGTTGTAGACTGTCCATATGTGGTTATCTGGCCAGGTGTTGTAGACTGACCAGATGTGTTTGATTGTCCAGGTGTCGTAGATTGTCCAGATGTGGTGGTCTGACCAAGTGTTGTATATTGCCCAGATGTGGTTGTCTGACCAGGTGTTGTAGATTGCCCAGTTATGGTTGTCTGGCCAGATGTTGTAGACTGCCCAGATGTGGTAGTCCGGCCAGGTGTTGTAGACTGTCCAGATGTGGTTACCTTGCCAAGTGTTGTAGATTGACCAGATGTGGTTGTCTGGCTAGGTGTCGTAGATTGACCTGATGTGGTTGTTTGGCCAGGTGTCGTAGATTGCCCAGATGTGGTTGTTTGTCCAAGCGTTGTATATTGTCCAGATTTGGTTACTTGGCCAGGTGTTGTAGACTGACCAGGTGTGGTTGTCTGGCCAGGCGTTGTAGATTGGCCAGATGTTGTTGTCTGACCAGGTATTGTAGATTGACCAGCTGTGGTTGTCTGGCCAGGTGTTGTAGATTGGCCAGATGTGGTTGTTTGGCCAGGCGTTGTAGATTGCCCAGATATGGTTGTTTGGCCAGGTGTAGTAGATTGACCAGATGATGTTGTCTGACCAGGCGTTGTAGATTGACCAGATGTTGTTGTTTGACCAGGTGTTGTAGACTGACCAGGTGTGGTTGTCTGACCAAGTGTAGTAGATTGGCCAGATGTTGTTGTCTGGCCAGGTGTTGTAGATTGACCAGATGTGGTTGTCTGGCCATGTGTTGTCGATTGCCCGGATGTGGTTGTTTGCCCAGGTGTTGTAGACTGACTGGGTGTGGTTGTCTGGCCAAGTGTTGTAGAATGACCAGATGTTGTTGTCTGGCCAGGTGTTGTGGAATGACCAAGTGTGGTTGTCTGGCCAGGTGCTGTAGATTGACCAGATGTGGTTGTATGGCCAAGTGTCGTAGATTGGCCAGATGGTGTTGTCTGGCCAGGTGTTGTAGACTGACCAGCTGTGGTTGTCTGGCCATGTGTCGTAGATTGGCCAGATGTCGTTGTTTGGCCAGGTGTTGTTGATTGACCAGGTGTTGTAGACCGACCAGATGTGGTTGTCTGGCCAGGTGTTGTAGATTGTCCAGACGTGGTTGTCTGACCAGGCGTTGTAGACTGACCAGACGTGGTTGTCTGGCCAGGTGTTGTAGATTGTCCAGACGTGGTTGTCCGACCAGGTGTTGTAGATTGTCCAGACGTGGTTGTCTGACCAGGTGTTGTAGATTGTCCAGACGTGGTTGTCTGACTAGGCGTTGTAGATTGACCAGATGTGGTTGTATGGCCAAGTGTCGTAGATTGGCCAGATGGTGTTGTCTGGCCAGGTGTTGTAGATTGACCAGCTGTGGTTGTCTGGCCATGTGTCGTAGATTGGCCAGATGTCGTTGTTTGGCCAGGTGTTGTTGATTGACCAGGTGTTGTAGACCGACCAGATGTGGTTGTCTGGCCAGGTGTTGTAGATTGTCCAGACGTGGTTGTCTGACCAGGCGTTGTAGACTGACCAGACGTGGTTGTCTGGCCAGGTGTTGTAGATTGTCCAGACGTGGTTGTCCGACCAGGTGTTGTAGATTGTCCAGACGTGGTTGTCTGACCAGGTGTTGTAGATTGTCCAGACGTGGTTGTCTGACTAGGCGTTGTAGATTGACCAGATGTTGTTGTCTGTCCAGGTGTTGTAGACTGACTAGGTGTGGTTGTCTGGCCAGGTGTTGTAGATTGGCCAGATATTGTTTGGCCATGTGTTGTAGATTGACCAGATGATGTTGTTTGACCAGGTGTTGTTAATTGACCGGGTGTTGTAGACTGACCAGATGTGGTTGTCTGGCCAGGTGTTGTAGATTGTCCAGACGTGATTGTCTGACCAGGCGTTGTAGACTGACCAGACGTCGTTGTCTGGCCAGGTGTTGTAGATTGTCCAGACGTGGTTGTCTGACCAGGTGTTGTAGATTGACCAGACGGGGTTGTTTGACCAGGTGTTGTAGATTGACCGGATGTGGTTGTCTGACCAGGTGTTGTAGATTGTCCAGACGTGGTTGTCTGACCAGGCGTTGTAGATTGACCAGATGATGTTGTCTGTCCAGGTGTTGTAGACTGACTAGGTGTGGTTGTCTGGCCAGGTGTTGTAGATTGGCTAGATGTTGTTTGGCCAGGTGTTGTAGATTGTCCAGATGTGGTTGTTTGACCAGGTGTTGTAGGTTGGCCAGATGTGGTTGTTTGGCCAGGTGTTGTAAATTGACCAGATGAGGTTGTCTGACCAACTGTTGTAGATTGACCAGATGTTGTTGTCTGTCCAGGTGATGTAGATTGACCAGATGTGGTTGTCTGGCCAGATGTTGTAGATTGGCTAGATGTGGTTGTTTGGCCAGGTGTTGTAGATTGACCAGGTGTTGTAGATTGGCCAGTTGTGGTTGTCTGACCAGGTGTTGTAGACTGACCGGATGTGGGTGATTTTCCAGACGTTGTAGACTGACCAGATGTTGTCTGCCCAGGCGTTGTAGATTGACCAGATGTGGTTGTCTGTCCAGGTGTTGTAGATTGACCAGATGTAGTTGTCTGGCCAGGTGTCGTAGATTGGCCAGATGTGGTTGTCTGACCAGTTGTAGATTGTCCTGTGTTCATAGATTGACCAGATGTGGTTGTCTGGCCAGATGTTGTAGATTGGCCAGATGTGGTTGACTGGCCAGGCGTTGTAGACTGACCAGATTTAGTTGTCTGTCCAGGTGTTGTAGATTGACCAGATGTGGTTGTCTGGCCAGATGTTGTAGATTGGCTAGATGTGGCTGTTTGGCCAGGTGTTGTAGATTGACCAGGTGTTGTAGATTGGCCAGTTGTGGTTGTCTGGCCAGGTGTTGTAAATTGACCAGTGGTTGTCTGGCCCAAAGCTGTTGATTGTAAAGAAGATGTTGATAAACTAGAGTTTATAGATTGGGTAATATATGTCGATGGACCAGAAATTGTTGACTTACCAGATGTTGACATGCCGGATGACTGCCCGGAAGTTGTTGATTTGCCAGAAAGTGTTGATTGGCTAGAAGTAATTGATTTCCCGGAAGTAGTTGACTGACCGGCAACGGTTGATATTCCAGAACTAGTTGTGTGACCTACAGTCGTTGAATGACTCGAACTGGTCAGTTGATTAGTTGTTGTTGCCTGCTTAGAGCTAGTTGACCGACCGGTTGTAGTTGACTGACCAGTTGAATGGCTAGATGTAGAAGTCGTTTGGCCAAAAGCTGCCGTTGCTTTAGTGGTACTTGGCACACCACTGCCGCTATTACTAGTTGTATGTGAGGGTAGCGTCGATGAACATAGGCCGCAGTATCGTGGACAGTACGACTGGGATGTTTTCGGATCTGCACAAATTTGAAGAGAAGTATCTAGGACGTGACAGTCAATTCCATGCGTATCACTGCACGACGGTGTTGTGGAAATCATCGCTGAAAATGAAATATAGATCTAATATTGCAAAAAAAGGCATTAATTTTAGATATTGTTTTATTAAAAATAATCAACCTAATCTTCAAAGCAGTTTGGGATAACTTGAGATGTGATATACATATTTCATGCATATTGGATTTTAACAATCTTACATGAGCTTCCGCGAAAACATTTACTAGTGTGTGAAGGGAATTTGTATGTGAACAGAATCATAAAAGCCATGAATGGTTAATCTTGAGCGCCAAGCCAGGATGTTTCTAATACCATTTCAAGCCTTTGGGGATCGAATCCACGATCTTCATCATGCGAGGCGGACACTCTAAACGGTGGTCAATGCATCGGATAGACATGTCCAAGTAGACCTATTATTGTATCTGTAGGGATAACTACTTTAAAAACACAAAATACAACGATGTTGTATATTTAAGCTGAGGTTTCGCTTATGGGCTATACCCTCAAAGAGTATTTTTAGGTTGTGAGAGATAGTGCGTGTATTGCAGGATACAGATAGAAACCATCATAATCTTCTTCTGGTTCTTTAACTTGCTCGGTGTATAGCACCATCATACGATTTAAAGTTCTATTCGAACGACTGTTATTATTTCAGTTGATTTTGTATCTTTATAGATTGTTTTACTTGTATTTTCAAAACTAATGTGACACCACTAGTTTTATAAAAACAACTGTTGATACTTATTAAGGATAAATGTTCAGGAGCACTTGGAGATGATTGTGATTTTCATATTGTTATACGTTTTTGGATGTAACGGCTGATTTAATGCATGGACATGCGTAAATTCTAGTTTAACAATGTTGTGTGTCCCTTTAACCCAACGCTACCGCAATGGTAAATCATTTATTTTACCTGATGATGCCGACGAAGATAGCGGCGGCGACGTCGTGCTTGGACCTAGAGATGAAGATCCTTGTGTTGATGATGCTGACGTAGGAAGCGGTGACGTCATGCTTGAACCTTGGGATGAAGGACTTGATGAAGACCCTTGTGTTGATGATGGCGGTGAAGTTATTGGCATCGTTCCCATTGTCGCTGTTGACGTCATCGTTCCTGTTGTGTGTTTGGATACTGATGATGATGAACCAGTCGTTGAAATAGTCGAAGAAGACGTCATTTGCGATGCAGACGACGTTGCGGGAGATGGAGTGACCACTGTCGATGGACTGGAACCTTGACTTGCTGTTGACGGAGTGGAAACGGAAGATAGGCCTGACTGCGTCGAGCCACAAAGACCGCAATATTTCATACAATATGCATGCGCTGCAACTTGATCTTTGCAAATATTTAAAGAAATATCCAATAATTTACAGTCAACACCATGTTTGTCGGAGCACAATGGCACAGTGCTTGGTAATGTTGTCGGTATGTGTGTTGATGTTGAAGACGGCGTCGTTACTGAACTGGAAGACGACGGTGTCGTCACTGATGTCGATGATGATGTCAGTGATTTTGTTGATGATGGAGACGTCATTTTGGTTGTCATTGTTGACGGCATTGTTGAGGTTACTTTTGATGTTGCAGTTGTTTTTAGAGAAGTTGAAACGCCTAATGTTGCTGATGATGTTGGCGATGTGTTTGATGCATGTTGCACTGATGTTGTTGACAATGCTGTTGATATTGTTCCTGATGGCGAGGAACCACATAAACCGCAATATTTTTGACAATATGCTTGGGCCGCAGTAGGATTTGTACAAATGTTTAATGACGTATCCAATAGCTTACAATCAACTCCTTGTTTATCAGAGCATACCATTGCCGCCGTTACATATGGCGATGTTGTCGATGATGATGGTGTTGTTATTGTTGAAGATGATGTTGGTGTTGATGACGATGTAGACGGCGAAGAGCTCATTAATGTTGACGAAGGCGATGTTATTGATGTTGTTGAAGATGGAGTAGTGGTTGACAATGTTGATGCTGTTTGAGATGTTACTGTCATAGTAGTTGAAACAGAGGACGGCAAACTGCTGCTTTGTGGTGTTTGTTTGGTGTTAGTTGAGTGTGGTGTTGCAGTAGGTGTTGTGGAACCACATAAACCGCAATGACTGCGACAGTACGCATGCGCGGAAGTTGGATCTTGACAAACACCCAGTGTGTCCAGGAGGTGACAGTCAACACCAGGTTTATCGGCACATGCGGCAGCTGAAGGTGTCGTAGATGATGAACTCGATTGTGTTGATGAGCCTAGTGTTGTCGAAGACGCTTGTGTTGATGGTGTCGAGGGTGATGTAGAAGCTGTGGTTTGGGTAACGCTTTTTGTTGACGTAGGTTGTGTTGATGATTGCTTTGTTGCAGGCATAGCCGATGTTGTTGACGGACTTGTTTTTATTGAAGGCGATGTAGAAGGTGATTGCCTTGTTGACGATGTGGAGGTGTAGGTATTTTGACTTGGTGCTGATGTTGTCAGTGTATGATTAGAAGCTAATGCTGCAGGTGGCGTGGTCGATGCGCATATTCCGCAGTATTTCGGACAGTAAGTTTGTGCTGTAAATGTATTTGAACAAACTCCGAGCGGATCTAGTATATGACAATCTACCCCTTGTTTATCAGAACACATGTGTGTGGTTGTTTGCGATGGTGTTGAAGCTGTGGTCGTTACATAATTACTTGTTAACTGTGATGTTGATTGTAGTGTTGTTGGAAGAGGTGTTGTTGATAGCGTCGTTGGTGTTGGTGTTGTTGTCGATTGTACTGTTGTTGTTGTTTGTTGCACTGGTGTTGTTGCTGCTGTTGTTGTTGTTGTTGTTGTTGTTGTTGTAGTTGTTGTTGGTCCGCAGATACCACAGTATTTTTTACAGTAGGCATTCGCTGTTACGACATTTGTACAAATACCGATGGACGTGTCAAGTAGGTGGCAGTCGACACCTTTGTGGTCAATACATGCTGGTGTAGTACTAGGACCTAGAATTAATGGAAAAAAAATATAACAAAAAATTGTCAAAGTACATGTAAATGAATGAAAGATAAGAAAAATATAACTCAAAGGAGATATCGTATTCAAAGGACACAGCCACCAAAGCACTTTAACGCTTAAACCTGGGTTACATGTGCACTGAAACGCTGTATGTATATACTGAACGGAACAGCTAATCCGCCACTTCTGTATTTCCAAAGTGTTCGTCATAGTTTGAGTAGCATTTTAATAATTTGTAGCCGGGCCCGATTAGCTCAGTCGGTTACGCGTCTGACTATCAATCATGGGGTCGTGAGTTCGAATTTCCCACCCGGCAACAGTCTCCGTGGTGATTAATATACGACATTTGTCTTATTATCATTCATCTCTCACCACTGGTTCAAGTGGTAAAATTTTCAGTTAGTTGCGGAGATGGGGTGTGCTCGAGAACTGGTTAATCCCCGGAAACAGTGGTTGGGTTAACTGATCGTCTGTTAGCCCTCGATGGCATAAAAATGACGCTAAATATTCAATCAATCAATCAATCAATCAATCAATCAATCAATAATAATTTGTATGCGACATTAACAGCCAAGTATGCATTGATTTGAGATAGCCAGCAAGTTCTTTCTCAGCCAATTCTTAATCATAAGGAAATTACTTTGATTCTATTTTATGAAATACGTAACAAGTGATTCTATTCACAGATATACTCGATAAGTACAAAAACCACAGCAGCAAAAGAATAATCATAATTATAATAATAATAAAAGGGAACGACGAGACTGACGATAAGTGCAAGTTTTCAGCGTATCCCGCCTGTTTGGTCTTAGGTGGGGGTTAAATGAAAACAGGTCAACCGCTAAGTAGTACGTTGCAGAATTATAGGGTCATGACCTCTTTTGATAAATTTTTCACAAATATTGCCTGAAGGTGACAATGACCCAGAATCTTACGGAAGCCTGAAGATCACATCACCAGAACAGTCATCAACCATATCGTGAAAGTGTTTTTAAATCGGTTTTGCATTAGCAAAACAAGCAAAATCGACTTTACATTCATTGAATACAACTGAATTCATTCCAGACAGACACCTGGAGGCTTCACTTACCTATAATTCCTCCTAGTGACGGTAGCAAAGATTAGTGCGCCAGAGAAATTAGAGCTATGTAAATCGGTTGGGCATTATTTTTGTTGGTCATGATTGTTTTGTACATATGAGAACCTATGAATATTTTCATGAGTTCTGCCAAGTTTGGATGACATTGGGTACTGTTGGGTGAATATATAGCAGTTTAAAGATACGTAGTGATAAACTGCAACAAATGGGCTGAATTGTCAAAAATGAAGGGGTGTCATCAAAACATCAAAATTGTGAAAAATCAATCTTGTCAACCCCATGTTTTTTCCTGCATATTTTGAATAACAGAGGACAATCTATTGAAACAAGGCACTTTTAGAATCATTGACAATGACAAAAGGCTTCACTTTCAATTTTTTCCCATATTGTACTCATGATTAAATATTTTATTGCATATTGCTTACTCATTTTGCAATTAATGCCAATACGCGCTTATGAATATGAACTGAAACCACGAAGATAAATGCAGATGCATATGCAGATTCAACTGAAATCGTGATGGCTTCATTTAGTCAGTAAGCACATATAAAAATGAACTGAAATAATGAGAGCTTCTTTTGTTTCTTTAGATTAAAAAGCTGAGAAAACTAAACACATGTCTTTTTTTTTGAAACGGAATCCACCAAGATCCATATTGACTATGGGTTAAAACACGTTAAAACAAGTTTGTAAGTGTGGTTTGTATATTTCTGAAGAATACTAAAACTTCCACTTCAGACACACATTGAAACGATATGGAGCCAAGTCAAATATACAGTGACAACTGGGATTTTAAATGACCGACTGGTAAAACGCACCATGGGATTTTACGTGAGTGCTAACCTCTTCCGCTTAGATCTAGGGGTCCAACACTTTATGTTTTTCAGATAGGACCGTTTGTCAGCTACTTAGATCTAGGGGTCCAACACTTTATGTTTATCAAATAGGACGGTTTGTCAGCTACTTAGATCTAGGGGTCCAACACTTTAAGTTTATCAGATAGGACCGTTTGTCAGCTACTTAGATCTAGGGGTCCAACACTTTATGTTTATCAGATAGGACGGTTTGTCAGCTACTAAGATCTAGGGGTCCAACACTTTATGTTTATCAGATAGGACGGTTTGTCAGCTACTAAGATCTAGGGGTCCAACACTTTATGTTTATCAGATAGGACCGTTTGTCAGCTACTTAGATCTAGGGGTCCAACACTTTAAGTTTATCAGATAGGACCGTTTGTCAGCTACTTAGATCTAGGGGTCCAACACTTTATGTTTATCAGATAGGACCGTTTGTCAGCTACTTAGATCTAGGGGTCCAACACTTTAAGTTTATCAGATAGGACGGTTTGTCAGCTACTAAGATCTAGGGGTCCAACACTTTAAGTTTATCAGATAGGACCGTTTGTCAGCTACTTAGATCTAGGGGTCCAACACTTTATGTTTATCAGATAGGACCGTTTGTCAGCTACTTAGATCTAGGGGTCCAACACTTTATGTTTATCAGATAGGACCGTTTGTCAGCTACTTAGATCTAGGGGTCCAACACTTTAAGTTTATCAGATAGGACCGTTTGTCAACTACTTAGATCTAGGGTTCCAACACTTTAAGTTTATCAGATAGGACCGTTTGTCAGCTACTTAGATCTAGGGGTCCAACACTTTAAGTTTATCAGATATGACCGTTTGTCAGCTACTTAGATCTAGGGGTCCAACACTTTATGTTTATCAGATATGACCGTTTGTCAGCTACTAAGATTTAGGGGTCCAACATTATTTATTTATCAGATAGGACCGTTTGTCAGTTACTTGTGAACTGTGGTTTTATTCAGATTCTTATCCTAGTATATACATGGGAGTCGTCCTCGTCCGATAAATCTGGACACAGTGCCGCATATAACAGTAGACTTCCTCATTCGATAAATCTGGACACAGTGTCACATATAACAGTAGACTTATAACATGATGTATGTTAAAACTGCACTAAACCCCCACTGAAACTACAACAATAAGAAACAATAATAACGGAAACTGGCATATCATTTAAAATACAGTTCGGCAAATGCAACACTGGCTTAGTTGATCAAAATTTAAATATAACCTAACCTGTGGTATTTGTTGTTGACTGGGTGCTTGTCGCTGTTGGTGTTGTTGAAGGTGCAGTTGTGGTTTGTGACGTTGTTGTTTGTGGTGTTGACGTTGTTGCTGGTGAAGTCGATGTTATAGGCGTTGTCTGGACCGCGGCGGTGGTTGTTGTTGACATTGGTGTTGTTGGTGTCGTCGGCGATGAAGAGGTTGCTGTTGTGGGGCTGGTTGTTGTTGAAGCTGTAGTTGAAGCAGTTGTAGTTGTAGCTTTCATGGTAGTGGAAGTCGTAACCGTAGTTACTGTGGTTGTGGGAGTTGTCACTGTGCTTGTAGGATTTGTAACCGTAGCTACTGTTGTTGTAGGAGTTGTCACTGTGCTTGTAGGAGTCGTAACCGTAGTTTTTATGGTTGTAGAAGTTGTTGTAGGTTTCGGTGTATGTTGTGTGACAGAATTTGGAGATTTGATAGGACATCCTAGGAAGTCAAGTCGCATAGCTGTATTTCCATTAGATTGTGTTGGGAATACGCGCAAACATTTGGCTGAGATAGGACACTCAAACATGTGTGTTACTTGAGTGTCCTGATCGGTGTTGCCAGTCAGTGCCTGTGGGAAGTAAACAGAAAGGTTGGTTATAATACGAAGTGAACACATCATATCAACATATACCTTCAGCAAGTGTTATATGAACATAGATAATAAAGTGCATACATTCAGGTGAAGCTTATATATCTAGAGAAATGTTTGATGTTATGGTAACATTATTTGGTGTTACCAAGTTTGGTCAGATTATAATGGACAATGAAGGTCCTATGTGTGTTTAAGACAGAACTCGGTATTTTTCGAACATTCGATGGTCATTGCTCTGTCATTTCCGATTTGATAATTCAATAGCGTCTGGTCAAGGTCATATTAACATTCTAAATAAATCTTCATGAGATAAGAACTGTTTAATAGTTTAAGGACTGTTCAAGGACCTATCTAAGCTTCCAAATTAACATTCTAAATAAGTCTTAATGAGGCGAGAACTGTATGTATCGTCATTACAAAGGTATACTCAGAATATTTCGATAGCTCAAGGGCCGAAATGTTGTTTCTTGTCGGATTTAGACGGGTCAAAACTCGTCCGACCGTTCACGAACATAAACATTCTGGCCAGTTGAGTGTAGATCAAATGAAACATTAATGAACGGACGACGGACAAACTACCATAAAATAACACACCAGCGTTTGACCAGTATAAAAATTATATAAAATGTTAATTTAGAGGGAAAAAAACGTGGCCATTTCATAATTTAATTAATTTTATGAACGGTGCTATACATCGATTTTACTACTTGTTCAGTCGTACCACGACGATGTCTACTTAAGATGGTATTATACTGTCTATGAACTGGCGACGATGTTTACTTAAGATGGTATTATACTGTCTATGAACTGGCGACGATGTCTACTTAAGATGGTATTATACTGTCTATGAACTGGCGACGATGTCTACTTAAGATGGTATTATACTGTCTATGAACTGGCGACGATGTCTACTTAAGATGGTATTATACTGTCTATGAACTGGCGACGATGTCTACTTAAGATGGTAGTATACTGTCTATGAACTGGCGACGATGTCTACTTAAGATGGTATTATACTGTCTATGAACTGGCGACGATGTCTACTTAAGATGGTATTATACTGTCTATGAACTGGCGACGATGTCTACTTAAGATGGTATTATACTGTCTATGAACTGGCGACGATGTCTACTTAAGATGGTATTATACTGTCTATGAACTGGCATGCGACAAGATGCGCGCTATCCGCCAGTAAGTCCCATTATACTGACACCGGGTCATCCAGTCCTCTGAATGATGTTGCAAAGTTTTATAAAACGTGCAAGTTGTCCTATTATGTCATCCGACACATTTCTTGCATGCCATAATTGAAATAAAAGGATGATTCACAGTAAGTTACAGTTAGCTGTGTACAGTCACGTGTGACAAGGGCTTCTGTGTGATTCCGCTATCTTAATGCATTTGTATAAGCGTTTGTCGTTCAGCTGGTCTTATGTCATAAACGTTTTTTTTTCTATGTTATAGTTTATTTAAGATAAAATATATTGTTTTATAATTGCATTTTTTCAATTCACAAAAAATAACACAAAACCTTGGAGATACTGTTTTAATGTTTGTTTTACTTGTTTGACCCAAGTTAATTTGACAGGTAATTCATTTCTTGTGTATCTCGCACGATAACCCTAACCAACTTGATAAAGTTAATGAGGATTTATAAAGTGTTTTTTTTTCAAGGACAAAAAAAATCGAAACATCTGCATGTCTGTTCCATATCCGCGAATCGGGGAACAAGTAGGTGATATATACAGTGTTACCCCTATCTGTCCGAACACGAAGGTCTCTCACAACACTGTTGCACCCCCTTTTTTGCCACGTTAACGTGATTCTTGCACTTAAAACAGTCCTATGTAATTTGATTTGAAATATTTTCAGAATGGTTCATAGGGTGTGTGTGTCCTTGCTGAAGACGAGTATCTAGAGCAAAAGCTGACATAGCATTATTGACATCACTGGTGTTAAAAATGACTTGTATAGGATTTTAACAGATTTATATATTTATGAGCATTTGAGGAATTCTTTTTGAGAACAATATTAGAGTGTCATTGTGTATTTTTATGTGTGAATACATTTCTGCTATGAAAAAATAAATACTATAAAATTTCTATGTCGAAATGTGTTATACCATGGATATTCTAGACCTTATTTTACGTAGTTACATGTAGGACAAAACTCAACCGTGCAGTGAGACCTGAACACATAAAGTTCATATTGTGAGATACAATTTTTTAATTGCAAACTTTCCTTTCCCCATCGGTTTGTACAGTTATTGTACAACTTACCGGTATTTAATACGAATAACAAAATATATTTGAAAAAAAACAAAAAACAACAAAAACAAAACTCAGAGTTAATAAATTTACTAAAAAACCTGGAAAATTTACCTCTTAATTTACAAATATGAAAACGTTATTTCAGAAATTTTGTACATACTACATCATAATTTGTATTTTTTACATATGATTTTGATAAACTGTTACAATGAAATAAAAAAACTACAAAAAAAACAAACTTTCCTCTCCCCAATTGTTATTACTAGACAAAAACTAATGGAATGCGATGCTTCACATACATATTTTAAAATCAAACGTATCACAAATGCCGCCATACTGAATTAGAAAGATAACACAAAAAATGAAACAGATTTGCATTAAATACTAAACAAAACAGCTAATCGGACACCTTGAACTTTAGTTGATATCTCAACTAATTGAAATCGAGGACTTTAGTTGATATCTCAACTAATTGAAATCGAGGACTTTAGTTGATATTTCAACTAAATGAAATCGAATTTTATCCAAATTTGGCACATAATAAAAACAATTTGTTATGCTAATATTATAGGAATTGGAAAGAAAATGTATTTTACAATGACTGTAAAGTTAGTAGGTAGTTCGCAGTCGGTAGTTGGGGATTCGAATAACAAACTTCTGACCAGCTGCCAGTTGGGGATTCGAATCCCAAACTGGACATTTTGAAACGCCGTCTTGTGAATATACTCTTTATATTAAAGAACCAACCCAGCACTAATGTATTATTTGTCATTATAAACTTACTTTGTATTGAATTGATTTGTTAAAAAAAAAGAAAACGGCGATTTTAAAAAAATATCCGATTTCCCAACTGCACATTTTGAATCGTCACCAGGTGAGTATACTCGTTATTTTGTGGAAAGCAGTTCTGGTGTCTTTATTATTATTTTAAACTGTTTTTCTATTGAATTGATTTGTTAAAATAATAAAATAGCGATTTAATAAAAAAGACCCGAATCCCCAACTGGCAGCTGGTTGGTAGTTGGCGATTCGCCGCGAATCCCCAACTGGAAGTTTTGAATCGCCTCCTGGTTAATATATTCATGGTATTGAAGGAACAACGCAGGAATGGAGTTTATCTATTGTTATAAACTGTTTTTTTTCTATAGAACTGATTTGTTTTTGAAAACAAATATCGATTTGAAAAAAAAATCCAAATCCCCAACTGGCAGCTGGTTGGTTGTTGGTAATTCGCGGCGAATACCCAACTGGACATTTTGAATCGCCGTCTGGTGAGTAGACTCGTTATATTGAAGAAACAAACCACCACTGGTATTATTAATAATCATGAACTGTTTTTTTTTTATTGAATTGATTTGTTTTCGAAAACAAATATGAATCTGAAAAAAAAATCCAACCAGCAGCCAGCTGGGGATTCGGATTGTTTCTTAAAATCGCTGTTTAATTATTTTAACATATCAATTCAATAAAGAAAATAGGTGCCAGTTGCGAATTCGGATTTTTTTTTATTAAATCGCTGTTTTAGATATATTATTTTAACAAATCAATTTAATAGAAATACAGCTTAAAATAAAATAAAGACACCAGAACTGCGTTGATTCCACAATATAACGAGTCTACTCACCAGACGGCGATTCAAAATGTCCAGTTTGGGATTCGCCGCGATTTGCCAACTACCAACCAGCTGCCAGTTGGGGATTCAGATTTTATATACTTTTACATACATTTTTTATTGATTATATTTTTAAATATATTAACACGAGTAAAATATGTAAATCAAATAGTAATTATAATAACGAATCCGAATCCCCAACAGCAGCTGGTCGGTAGCTGGTGATTCGGATCCCTACCTAAAAACTGCGAAGTAACTTTACAGTCATTATTTTACAAGCTTATCAATATTTCACCAAAACACGGTTCATTTTTTGCAATTGTCAAAAAAAAATCTATTTTGTCTCGAACATGGTGCTTATGGTTAACATTTCAAGGTTTAGTTTGCATATGTTTTGTTTCATCTTGTTGGCCTAGGTGGACATGTCCGAAGGTTCCGAGAAATCATTCTGAGTTCATCACCATTCGAGTGTTCTGAGTGCAATCAAAAGATATATAGAGAATATCATATACGTGTCTGATATTATCAACTTTATCAGGTGACGTTTAGAAAAAAAACAGGACGAGGTTAAAAGTAGTTCCGTCCAGGTCAAATGTATAAGTATACATAACAACGTCATGAAATATGTATAATGACGACATGTGCCTGATAAACTTGCAACGAGGTGATAACCTATGTTTATCAGACAGGAAGTTAATCAACAGAAATAAATGCACTGACATGATAAATGTATATTTGGTACCAAAATTAAGGATATTTTTCTGTTAACACGATGCAGCGTATTCGTCTTGACGTTGGTTTATTTCACGTTAAATGACTTTGAGGTCAAAACTGAAAGTCGCAATTTTAGAATTGTTAATTGTCTGTGTTATTTTCTTGATTTGTTTACTGTAAATGTGTTTGACTTTCTGTAATTTGTTCACCTCTCCTATGAATTAAAGCAACGATTCTCGACCGCATCAATTATACTTAAAGTAGAATGACGTAATTTGGAATGGCATTCCGTTCTTGGACAAGGGCAACTGTAAGGTCACGAATGTTGTTTATAACATGATTTTTTTCTTGTCCTCCGTCTAAGAAGGTCCCATATGTGCTCGATGGGATTCATGTCCAGTGAGCAAGCCGGCCATTGTATCACGGGGACGTTGTGCCTGGCGAAGTAATTTTGCGTCAGCCAAGCAGTTTGTGGCCTTGCAATATCGTGCATCAATACACCGGAATACTGATGCAGAAACGGAACCACAGCTGGACGGAGAACGTCCTCAGTATAACGCTGGACATTTATTTAGATTGCAAGGAATGACGACCAGATCTTTGTTCGAACCCCCATTATCCCGCCACAAACCATGACGCTGTCCCCACCAAGTCGATTCCGCTCAAACAAGCAAGTATCAGCAAAACATTCACCTCAGCGGCGGAAAACGCGTATCCTACCATCAGCACCGCTAAAATTGAAACGAAAGTTGTCGCTTGACAACACTCTTGCCCATTGGGCACGAGTTCAACGTAAATGACGTTGAGCCAAGAGCCGCCGAATGTTGCGATTGCGATGATTAAAAATCTGGCCTACGTAGGACCGTCTGGAACTTTTTGGGTGTACGTTTGCGTGTGAGCGGTTCAGAACGGTTTGTCTGGATATGCCGAATTGAATCGTTGTATAGGTTTTAACCTATTACGTAGATGCGTTAAGGACTCACACCACTATTATCTCCCTTGAGTACTCCAGACCTGCAGATGAAGGAGGTAGAAATAAAACTTTAGTTCTCTTTTGCTTCTTTTTTCAGGGCTTTGTACTGTAGTGATTTATTTTTCCTAGCATGAGTTAAATGGTCAGTATTTAAGAAATCACTACTGAAAATTTGATGCTGATACCAGCTTTCTGGACAATTATATGTCATTTCAAAATTGTTGGTTCGAACCGCATCGTGGGCGGTTAGTTGACATATTATTATTCTGGAAATTGATAGGTCTCACAAAAGCATTGACTTATAAAAAGAACCTGGTCAAGGTATACTTTTTCCTCTTTATCTTGAACCAGTAAAGAATTTGAGCCCAGACACATGCTGCAGATTTTGTATTTTTCACTGTGATTTGGACATAAATGTTACAAGGAGCCCTATGGGAAATGTAATAGTGGTGTGAGACGTTAACGTCATGTACCGGTCTTGACACCTTTGGCCTGCCTGAACAAACGCCATCTCTGACGCTTCCAGATTGGCGAAAACGATGTCGCGAATTGCTTTGACAGGTAAACTATCTTGCAACACCACTGACACTTCCGTCCGAAGCAAGAAGCACAAGAGCTTGAACTCTGTCGTTGTCGCGAACAAGTCAAATTCAATGTGAAATGTAATTTTTTTGATTGCATAAAGGTTCAGTAAATCGGTCAATGACAAACAAAATGTGTAACATGTCGTTCGAAGTACACGTGCAAAACGTTGCATAAAACCATTCTATCAGTTTGGAGGACAACTATCCAATACAATACAAGACAAATTAGTGCAATACGTACGTAAGTGTGAGTATGCTTGTATTGGAAAATTTCGCGTCAGTAAATATATATAGGCACGCGCTCGCCGCAGTTTGGTCTGTACATTTACGTCTGGTTATCACAAATAATTACCACCACATAGATTTAAAATGGCAATAAGTAATTTTAGAAGTATGTGTAATCCGAGATCCTCCTTACTATGAGGACATATCAATCACATGTAAAGTTGCTCGTGACGGGAATATGTCACACGTGTCTGCTGTCATCGTGGCAACAGGCAAGGCGTTCAACAGTGCTTAATATGGTACGAGGAAATAACTTATGTTCGTATAAGTCTTTAGATGTAGCAATCGGATTAAAGGTTAAGTCAAGGTTTTGTCTTGTGTTTATAAACTGTTGGATTAAGTTTTCAGAAGGGTAATTGGCAGCTAGGTGGCACACTAATTTATATAATAAATTGAGTCTTGTATTTAATCTACGTTGTACCAGAGATTGTAGGGTTAGTGAATCATCAGGTCTGTTTTCAACTGATGTTATGACTTTTTGCCTTGCGTGCTGTGCTTCTTTGTACTTTTTTCTAATTGGTTTATTTTATTTACTTCATAAGAAGCCCATACATTACTACAATGTTCTAATTTTTGTTTAACTAAGGATTTATAAACTCTCTCTCTCTCTCTCTCTCTCTCTCTCTCTCTCTCTCTCCATTGATAGATCGATCGGTCAATTGATCGATAATATTTTATTGCATGGTATTTGGAAAGTTATGAACGAAAGATAAATGAGTAACTATCCACTACTTTTGCATTTCAGTGTAACTGTGACTTTGATCTTTGACATTTTGATTTATTGATCGAAAATGAAAAATGGTTGAAAAATACATTTGGTAAGCTACCCTCAATGATAACCTAATGTTGTGTCTATTTATTTATTAAGAACGAAAATGTGGAGAAATACTCCACGTAAAACATTTTACAGATCTGACGATAGCCTAACAAGAGTCGTAACTTGAAATTTTGTGAAAATTGAACTTTCTTCGAAATACATAATTTATCTTGAAGATTGATTTTTAAACGTCATATTGGATATTTAACTTTCTTGAAATCGGTAATTCAACTAGGGTATAGTTAGTTTTATCATATATTATTGCCATCTCATTTACAGCAATGTGGTTTGCCGCACGTTCTCACAACATCAGTTACGGTCCTTTCCTCTAATATATGACAATTAATTGAGAAAAAAAAACATGACATGACATAAAACATGTTGAAAGAGCATTCTTTATACAAAATGAAAAGAAAATACCCACAGCGTGTACACAATTATTCATCAGAAAATAGCAATTAAACGAAAAAAAAAAACGGAGCGCGGTCAAGTGGTAGAGTACCGGAGGGTCGTGTGCGGTTCGATCCTCCTCCGCGGCTATGTGTAGTGTCCTGGAGCAAGACACGTTTCCGCATAAACTAAGAACTGGTTCTACACAGGAAGACTTCGAGCGTGCTTTGTACCAGTTGTAATAACTTGTTTTGCAATCGAAGTAAAAATAAATAAATCTAAACTAAATAAAAAACAAAAAGTAGAGAGTAACATAACTTTAAAATAAGCAAGTGTGTATGAAACAGCAGGTTGACTCGTATTGAACAAAATTGGTATACAAAGTACTCACATTTCCTGCGACAGACACGGGTGTCCATGTCTTACAGTCCTGGCTATAGGAGACAGTATATTTGGTGACCCAGTCTTTACAGCAACCGTTCCTTCCCTGTGTTACAATCCCTCGAATGATACTGGCAGACTCTAAGTTCACCTAAACGATAAAAAGTAGACCATAAAAGTATTAATTTAGTTGAGAATTTAACACGTGACTTGGAGTGAATTTGCATTCTTAGTTATAAAAAAGTGCGTATTAAATGTCTAAAAACGTAAAAAACTATTTGAAAACATTTACATTAAAAAATCTTCCTTAGGAAAGTAAATATATCACAAAAGTTCAAAATAATTCACTCATTTAATTTTCGGCCTACTGGCCTTACCAAAATTGAAACTTCATTATAACAGCTAAGTAACGTCAATTGGTGTTGGTATATTATTTTTCAATTTTGATAAAGGCCAGGTGGCCGAAAATTAAATGATAAGTGAATTATTTTGAACTTATGTGATACTTTTAAACAAATACTGTAATGCAGTTATTCTTATAAACGTCATTCCGTTACCGTGCTCATAGCCTTCTCTTATGATGTTATGATCTTGTATTAATGGCCTAAAATGTAGCCATTCGCATCAATAACGATTTCCTAAGGCGTACGTATAGATTCCAAAAAGATCTATACTGAAATGTTTTATAAAGCCAAATGATCAAACTAGCATGTAAAAGCGATAGTTAAAGTTTTCAAATTTGTATCCTAAGGTGTTTCGTTAATAATTTTGTCAGTATTGATCATCAGTATTGACAAAATCATTAATGCAATACATTTATTCGTCGGTTACGCGTCTGACTATCAATCCAGGGGCCGTGAGTTCGAATCCCCCGCCCGGCAACAACAGTCTTCGTGACGTTTGATATACGACATTGTGTCTCAGTATCATTCGTCTCTCACCACTGATTAAATTGGGAAAGTTATCAATTACTTGTGGTGATGAGGTGTGCTCGAGTACTGGTTAATCCCCGGAAACTGCGGTAAGGTGAACTGATCATCTGTTAGCCCTCGATGGCATAAAAAAACTCTTAATATTCAATCAATCAATCATATATATTCTAAAATTGTAATTAAAAATGGCTGACATTAATTTGATAATGCGGCTCTTTCAGTATAGATCGGATTACGGAAGAAAAACATATAAATGAACAAAAAGACGTAGACCTATCAACATAAACACGTTATATGACGCAAAAAGGAGAACGATTCCATGCTTTTCTCCATGGATATAACATGGCCTACAGATTGGACATAAAGTAAATATTATCTGATACTCAATGGCTCGCTTCATACGACATGCATGAGCTACCTTGGTCTTATTCTTGCAACTCTCATTCGTCACCCTTGAGCTACACAGGGTTATATATTTTGCCTCAATAATGAATATAACAAAAAACAACAACAACAACAACAACAACAACAACAACAACAACAACAACAACAACAACAACAACAACAACAACAACAACAACAACAACAACAAAAAAACAACATTTTAAACACACATGTACAATACTGTATGCTGTTTCTATTCAAATATGAATGTATAACCTGAATGTACGGGAGTGTGTCTTGTCCGTCGGCAATCCACGCCCCAGCAAGTGTTTTACCATGACCGTCGGGCTGCTCTTGTGTATTTAGGAGACCCCTTGTGGAGTTATAAATATACTTCGGATCTTGTTGTACTGATGATGCGCTTAATGACACATTTCTTCCACTCAGTAAACTGTTCTTACATATATCTGAAATTTAAAATCATAAAAACTATAAAAAACAAAACAAAACAAAACAGGTCAGTTCCCATATTAGTTTAATGTCGTGCGGATAGCATTCACATTTGTGCGGCCATCTGCACGTCAGACATGACCATTTATCATTGTTTCCCTTTCGTTTCTCAGTTTAGTAAACGATAAGTTTATATAATATGTATTAATAAAAAAGCTGTGTGAGACCACATAGAGCTCCTGACGCATTGGGCTCCTGATGTATAGAGCTCCTGACGAAATGGGCACCTGCCGGATAGAGCTCCTGACGCATAGAGCTCCTGACGCATAGAGCTCCTGACAAAATGGGCTCCTGACGCATACAGACCTGACGCATAGAGCTCCTCGCATAGAGCTCCTGACGCATAGAGCCCCTCGCATAGAGCTCCTGACGCATAGGGCTTCTGACGCATAGGGCTCCTGGCGCATAGGGCTCCTGACACATAGAGCTCCTGACGCATAGGGCTCCTGACACATAGAGCCCCTCGCATAGAGCTCCTGACGCATAGGGCTTCTGACGCATAGAGCTCCTGACGCTAAGGGTTCCTGACGCAAAGGGCTCATGATGCATAGGGCTCCTGACGCATAGAGCTCCTGACGCATAGGGCTCCTGATGCATAGGGCTCCTGACGCATAGGGCTTCTGACGCATAGAGCTCCTGATGCATAGGGATCCTGACGCATAACGCATAGGGCTCCTGATGCATAGGGCTCGTGACGCATAGAGCTCCTGAGGCATAGGGTTCCTGACGCATAACGCATAGGGCTCCTGATGCATAGGGCTCGTGACGCATAGGGCTCCTGATGCATAGAGCCCCTCGCATAGAGCTCCTGACGCATAGGGCTCGTGACGCATAGGGCTCCTGACGCATAGGGCTCCTGACGCATAGGGTTCCAGACGCATAGAGCTCCTGACGCATAGGGCTCGTGACACATAGGGGTCCTGACACATAGGGCTCCTGACGCATAGGGCTCCTGACATATAGAACTCCTGACGCATAGAGCCCTCGCCTAGAGCTCCTGACGCATAGGGATCCTGACACATAAGGCTTCTGACGCAAAGGGCTCCTGAGGCATAGGGCTCCTGACACATAGAGCTCCTGACGCATAAGGCTCCTGACACAAAGGGCTCCTGACGCATAGAGCTCCTGATACATAGAGCTCCAGGCGCATAGGGCTCCTGATGCTTAGAGCCCCTCGCATAGAGCTCATGACGCATAGGGCTCCTGACGCATAGAGCCCCTCGCATAGAGCTCCTGACGCATAGAGCTCCTGACGTATAGGTCCCCTGACGCATAGAGCTCCTGACGCATAGAGCTCCTGACGCATAGGGCTCCTGACGCATAGGGCTCCTGACGCTTAGAGCCCTCGCATAGAGCTCCTGACGCATAGGGCTCCTGACGCATAGGGCTCCTGACGCTTAGAACCCTTGCATATAGCTCCTGACGCATAGGGATCCTGATACATAGGGCTCCTGACGCATAGAGCTCCTGACGCATAGGGCTCCTGACGCATAGGGCTCCTGATGCATAGAGCTCCTGACGCATAGGGCTCCTGACACATAGAGCTCCTGACGCATAAGGCTCCTGACACAAAGGGCTCCTGACGCATAGAGCTCCTGATGCATAGAGCTCCTGACGCATAGAGCCCCTCGTGTAGAGCTCCTGACACATAGGGCTCCTGACACATATAGCCCATCGCATAGAGCTCCTGACGCATAGAGCCCCTTGCATAGAGCCCCTGACGCATAGGGATCCTGATGCATAGAACTCATGACCCATAGGGCTCCTGACGCATAGGGCTCCTGATGTATAGGGCTCCTGGCACATAGGGCTCCTGACGCATAGAGCTCCTGACGCATAGGGCTCCTGATGCATAGGGCTCCTGACGCATAGAGCTCCTGACGCATAGGGCTCCTGACGCATAGAGCCCCTTGCATAGAGCTCCTGACGCATAGAGCCACTTGCATAGAGCTCCTGATGAATAGGGATCCTGACGCAAAGAACTCCTGACGCATAGGGCTCCTGACGCATAGGGCTCCTGATGTATAGGGCTCTTGACGCATAGGGCTCCTGACGCATAGGGCTCCTGACGCATAGGGCTCCTGACGCATAGGGATCCTGACGCATAGAACTCCTGACGCATATGGCTCCTGACGCATAGGGCTCCTGACGTATAGGGCTCTTGACGCATAGGGCTCCTGACGCATAGGGATCCTGACGCATAGAACTCCTGACGCATAGGGCTCCTGACGCATAGGGCTCCTGACGCATAGGGCTCCTGACGTATAGGGATCCTGACGCATAGAACTCCTGACGCATAGGGCTCCTGACGCATAGGGCTCCTGACGTATAGGGCTCTTGACGCATAGGGCTCCTGACGCATAGGGATCCTGACGCATAGAACTCCTGACGCATAGGGCTCCTGACGCATAGGGCTCCTGACGCATAGGGCTCCTGACGCATAGAGCCCCTCGCATAGAGCTCCTGACGCATAGAGCTACTGACGCATACGTCCCCTGACGCATAGAGCTCCTGATGCATAGAGCTCCTGACGCATAGCGCTCCTGACGCATAGAGCTCCTGACACATAGAGCCCATCGCATAGAGCTCCTGACGCATAGAGCCCCTTGCATAGAGCTACTGACGCATACGTCCCCTGACGCATAGAGCTCCTGACGCATAGAGCTCCTGACGCATAGCGCTCCTGACGCATAGAGCTCCTGACACATAGAGCCCATCGCATAGAGCTCCTGACGCATAGAGCCCCTTGCATATAGCTCCTGACGCATAGGGATTCTGATGCATAGAACTCCTGACGCATAGGGCTCCTGACGCATAGGGCTCCTGATGTATAGGGCTCCTGGCACATAGGGCTCCTGAAGCATAGAGCTCCTGACGCATAGGGCTCCTGACGCTTAGAGCCCTTGCATAGAGCTCCTGACGCATAGGGATCCTGACACATAGGGCTCCTGACGCATAGAGCTCCTGACGCATAGGGCTCCTGACGCATAGGCTCCTTATGCATAGAACTCCTGACGCATAGGGCTCCTGACACATAGAGCTCCTGATGCATAAGGCTCCTGACACAAAGGGCTTCTGACGCATAGAGCTCCTGATACATAGAGCTCCTGACGCATAGAGCCCCTCGCATAGAGCTCCTGACACATAGGGCTCCTGACACATACAGCCCATCGCATAGAGCTCCTGATGCATAGAGCCCCTTGCATAGAGCTCCTGACGCATAGGGATCCTGATGCATAGAACTCATGACCCATAGGGCTCCTGACGCATAGGGTTCCTGATGTATAGGGCTCCCGGCACATAGGGCTCCTGACGTATAGAGCTCCTGATGCATAGGGCTCCTGATGCATAGGGCTCCTGACGGATAGGGCTCCTGACGCATAGAGCCCCTCGCATAGAGCTCCTGATGCATAGAGCCCCTTGAATAGAGCTCCTGACGCATAGGGATCCTGATGCATAGAGATCCTGACGCATAGAACTCCTGACACATAGGGCTCCTGACGCATAGGGCTCCTGACGCATAGAGCCCCTCGCATAGAGCTCCTGAAGCATAGAGCTCCTGACGCATAGGTCCCCTGACGCATAGAGCTCCTGACGCATAGAGCTCCTGACGCATAGCGCTCCTGACGCATAGAGCTCCTGACACATAGAGCCCATCGCATAGAGCTCCTGACGCATAGAGCCCCTTGCATAGAGCTCCTGACGCATAGGGATCCTGATGCATAGAACTCCTGACGCATAGGGCTCCTGACGCATAGGGCTCCTGATATATAGGGCTCCTGGCACATAGGGCTCCTGACGCATAGGGCTCCTGACGCATAGGGCTCCTGACGCATAGGGCTTCTGACGCATAGGGCTCCTGACGCATAGAGCTCCTGACGCATAGAGCCCCTGACGCATAGGGATCCTGACGCATAGAACTCCTGACGCATAGGTCTCCTGACGTATAGGGCTCCTGACGCATAGGACTCCTGACGCATAGGGCTCCTGACGCATAGGGCTCCTGATGCATAGGGCTCCTAACGCATAGGACTCCTTACGCATAAGGCTACTGACGCATAGGGCTCCTGACGCATAGGGCTTCTGACGCATAGAGATCCTGACGCAAAGGGCTCCTGACGCATAGGGCTCCTGGCGCATAGGACTCCTGACGCAAAGGTCTCCTGACGCATGGAGCCCCTGACGCATAGGACTCCTTACGCATAGGGCTACTGACGCATAGGGCTCCTGACGCATTGGGCTACGGACGCATAGGGCTACTGACGCATAGGGCTACTGACGCATAGTGCTCCTGACGCATAGAGCTCCTGACGCATAGGGTTCCTGACGCATAACTCATAGGGCTCCTGACGCATAACGCATAGTGCTCCTGACGCATAGAGCTACTGACGCATAAGGCTACTGACGCATAACGCATAGAGCTCCTGACGCATAGAGCTCCTGACGCATAGGGCTCCTGACGCATAGGGCTCCTGACGCATAACGCATAGGGCTCCTGACGCATAGAGCTCCTGACGCATAGGGCTCCTGACGCATAGAGCTCCTGACGCATAGGGCTCCTGACGCATAACGCATAGGGCTCCTGACGCATAACGCATAGTGCTCCTGACGCATAGAGCTCCTGACGCATAACGCATAGGGTTCCTGACGCATAGGACTCCTGACGCATAGGGTTCGCATAGGGCTCCTGACGCATAGGGCTCCTGACGCATAGTGCTCCTGACGCATAAGGCTACTGACGCATAACGCATAGGGCTCCTGACGCATAGGACTCCTGACGCATAGGGTTCGAATAGGGCTCCTGACCCATAGGGCTCCTGACGCATAGAGCTCCTGACGCATAAGGCTACTGACGCATAACGCATAGAGCTCCTGACGCATAGGGCTCCTGACGCATAGAGCTCCTGACGCATAGGGCTCCTGACGCATAGAGCTCCTGACGCATAGGGCTCTTGACGCATAGGGCTCCTGACGCATAGGGCTCCTGACGCATAGGGCTCCTGACGCATAACGCATAGGGCTCCCGACGCATAGGACTCCTGACGCATAGGGCTCCTTACGCATAGGGCTCCTGATGCATAGGGCTACTGACGCATAGGGCTCATGACGCATAGAGCTCCTGACGCATAGGGCTCCTGACGCATAGGACTCCTGACGCATAGGGTTCGCATAGTGCTCCTGACGCATAGGGCTCTTGACGCATAGAGCTCCTGACGCATAAGGCTACTGACGCATAACGCATAGGGCTCCTGACGCATACGGCTCCTGACGCATAGAGCTCCTGACGCATAGGGCTCCTGACGCATAGGACTCCTGACGCATAGGGCTCCTGACGCATATTGCTCCTGACGCATATTGCTCCTGACGCATAACGCATAGGGCTCCTGACGCATAACGCATAGGGCTCCTGACGCATAGGACTCCTGACGCATAGGGCTCCTGACGCATAGGGCTCCTGACGCATATGGCTACTGACGCATAGGGCTCATGACGCATAGGGCTCCTGACGCATAGGACTCCTGACGCATAGGGCTCCTGACGCATAGGGCTCCTGACGCATATGGCTACTGACGCATAGGGCTCATGACGCATAGAGCTCCTGACGCATAGGGCTCCTGACGCATAGAGCTCCCGGTAGCTCTATGTGTCATATATACACATCAACTTTAAAACGGGTCTGACATCTTGACGCATAGATCCCGAATATACTGACTGTCACGCTATTCGCTACACCCTAAACGCTATCACTATTTTAATTATGCAGTGACTAAAAGTCCATCAGCACCGGTGTTTAAATCTACACTAAACTCCCGCATTTGGACCATCTCTATAATAAAATTCGGATTTTTCATTTTTGTTTAATGATCATTTTATTTAATAATAATATTGCCATCCATAAATTCATAAATTCGATATTGTGACCGCTGGATTATTGTATTTTGTGTATAGTGAAACTGGACCACCAGTTGATCCTGTCATTTTTTTTTCAGGTGAAGGTTATTAACAATTATGAAATGTGTACATAGGGGTCTTTGTTGATTAGTTGTTAATTGTTATTCAGCATCTCGGCTATATCAGTGTCATTTTGATTGTCCCATATAAGAAATAGATGATAAGGATTAGATATGTTTCACGTGTGCAATGTATAAGAGAAAGAGGAATTCGTTTAGTTTTATAAATTAACATCATTCAATTATACACTATAGTTTGAAATATTGAAACAATTAACAAGTCAAGTAAAATAAATACGTTTAAACTAAATAGAATAAACTGCAGAGCGAAACGGACATTGGGAGTTCTTATTTCTTTTAAAAATATTCTTTGCAAATGGCCAAGGCAATTGTGTATTGTCATTATGCTAATAAAACTGAACTGAACTGTTAAACTTAAAAACATTCCAAAATAGCATCATCAAATATCAATCCTTTGTAAGACCCAGACCATCGTCAACAAACTGTGTCGCAAAAGTATGAAAAAGAGCAGATTGCTTTGTGACATAACACAAGTTCATTACCAGACATGGCTACATGGCTAACTCATCAAACTGACAAACTCCCCAATAACGCAGACTAAATACAAGACCTTTTTTTCCATAACATTGTTTGTCGTCTAGCTGCCATTTGCCCTTCCGAAAACTTAGCCGAACGGCACATAAACACAAGTTAACCTTTAATCCAATTGCTACATCAAAGGACCCATGCAAGCATTCTTTTTACCCTCGTACCATATTGCTGGTGAATGTCTTGCCTGTACATACTTTTAGCATAACAACTTAATATTTCCAAGGCTGCACACAAATATCTATATATTGCACTCCACAGTGCTCGATCCAGTTATGGGCTTCGAACCCAAGACCAGGGAAATGTGGATTGAATAACCCCGCCAAAGCTGTGTGGTGTTCTTAAGCAAGACATGTTATCCGTTTATACTTAATACTGGTTAGTTGTAACAACTTGATTCACAATCGATAAACAACAAAATGCACACATTCTGATTCAGCCCTACTTGTCATAAAAAATAGAAACAGGAGTGACGGTGACTCAGCGATTCATCCACGTGGGTTTGGCCCGATTAGCTCAGTCGGTACTGTGTCTGACTATCAATCCAGGGGTTCGTGAGTTCGAATCCCTGCCTGGCAACAGTCTCCGTGATTGATATACGACATTGTGTCTAATTATCATTCGTCTCTCACCGCTGATTCAAGTGGGAAAGTTATCAGTTACTTGCCGAGATGGGGTGTGCTCGAGTACTGGTTAACAAATCAGGATCCCAGGAAACTGCGGTTAGGTTAACTGATCGTCTGTTAGCCCTCGATGACATAAACATTACGCTAACTGTTCAACCAAAAAAAAACAATTATCCACGTGGTATTCAGCCTCCAATATTGAAGAGTTGGATAATTAAATATCTAAACACGAACAACGAATATCCAACTAACTTCTAATTACTAACCATATATTGACATTTTATTCTAGAATTAATAGGTTATTAACGTAAAAGGTACCAACTCAGATGGGATTGAGTTATTCATGAAATATATATATATGGTCATTCTGAAAGAATTATCTAAGACTATATTGAAGTCTATATATCCAAATCGAAGAGCTCTATGCGGCATTATGGGGCATATTGACGCATAGAGCTCCCCGCCGTCGCATAGAACGTCTCGTGTAGCTCTGTGCGTCAGGAGCTCTGTACACTCTTACAGATCACAGATTACAAAGAACCAATACTTTACATCATCATCATCATCATCATTATCATCATCATCATCATCATCATCATCATCATCATCATCATCACCATCATCATCATCATTATCATCATCATCATCATCATCATCATCATCATCATCATCATCATTATCACTACTGTTGCCGTAGTACTGGTTACATGTTAATGAATGTACTAGCATTTTAATAACAATAACCATTAGAAAATTAGGGGGTGGGACGGGTGCTGGCAGATTTGGGAAAGGTCAAATTACTTGTTAAATGCTTTTGATAAAAGAAAACTGGAATTAGAAAAAAAACACTCTATAAATGTAACCTAACAAATACTTATTTTAACTTGATTTATGTTTTCAATTTGTTTGTTCCATTCTACTTGGTTGTCGCTCCAATGTGTGTTTACAAAATGTACATATATTATATGTATATATGTATTGTATTATTGGGCTAGTGGCCTATATTACTGAATAAACTATGTCTATGTATATGTCTAATCGTCGTCGTACAAGCGGTCATAATACCGAAATGAGACGACGGGCAAATAATGCATTTTCAAAATGAATTGGACGCAACAAATGATTGTGTCAACAAAATAATTGCTGTACATATCAAAGTATAGAAAACATACTTTTGAATATCACAGAGACTAAGTGATAAAAATATGAAAGTTAATAAAACTGTTCCTAAAAACACAAAATTTTAAGTATAAGATTGTTTATTATATAGTTTATATAGCCATACCATCAACTAAAAGCATAACTGGATGTAAGACGATATAGATAGGTTAATAAATCTTTCATTAAATGTAAAGTTTTTGAATTTAGCTTTATAATATTAATTTATTTACAATTCTTAACGAGGTCCTGTATAATCACATGTAAAAATCGGTATCGATAAATCGCCCATAGCGTGGGTTTATATCGATAAATCGCACATAGCGGAGGTATATATCGATAAATCGCCCATAGCGGGAGTGTTTATCGATAAATCGCCGATAGTGGGAGTTTATATCGATAAATCGCCCATAGCAGGAGTGTATATCGCACGCTTAGTGCCTTATCGGATATAGATTTAATGGCGAATGACGAAGATGACTTGATATGTTTCTTTACACGGAAGAGATCATTGGAACATTTTCATGAGTTCTACTAAGTTTGGAGGACATAACCTGCTGTTGAATGCAGATACAACAATTTGAAGATACGTTATGATACACTGTGCACAACAAATGAACAGAATTGACAAAAGTGAAGGGATGTTAACAAACCATCGAAATTGCAAAAAAAATCATTCTGGTTAACCCCATCCTCCATCCGCACTGCATATTTGGACCAACAGAGGACTATCTTTAGAAAAAAAATCATTTTTAGAACAAATGACAATGGGTTTAGTGATGCGGACGCGTATTTCTAGTATACTAGTACGCAGTGTTCAGTGCAATATAAGATGAGACGTCATTTGAACAAATTTAGTATGTTCGAATTTTCTTAAACGGGTTGACATAACCACAATGTCGTCACTATTCGTAATCAATGAAAAGAGATCGTTTATGCTGTTCAGCAACTAAAAATTTCTTCAATTTTTCACCAAAATCCCTACCCTGGTTCGAGTTCTTATTTTTTCTAGTACAATTTGTGTCAAATTTGGTGATACATGTATAGATAAACAACCACGTTCAAGAAAACATGTCGAATTTTCTCGCGCTTTTCAATGTGTATGTTCATTTATTAACAAATACGTAATTGTATCCCCTGGGTGTCCCTATCCCTTGAATAATTAGACACTGGCGGATCTAGTGGTGACACGGTTATGGTTAGGCTTTTGGATTAAAAAGGTACCTATCTCAGTGAAGATTGTAACAAACATACAACCTCCCCCCCCCCCCCCCCCCCCCCCCCCCCACACACACACACACACCTTGAAGAAATCGTACGAGAATGTACGAGCTCATAGAATCTGTTTCACGAATCGATAATAACTACTCATGAAATGTAGATATTTTGCGGCATTTATTTAATCTCTTTATTCTGGAAACGAAATATCTGGCACATTAACAGTGATTACATACTTTGAAATATAAAACACTTACCCAGGCCGATCGCAGACACGAACAAACCTGAAAGACAAATGAATAAGTTGAATAAATGAACTCAGAGTTACCTTTCTTTGTTTTATTATATATATAGTATATAAGAACGTTACATGCCTATTCCCTATTATATGAAACTGACATTTATTTTTCTTCATACGGACCCCATTTGAAATACGTTAAACTTAATTGGTTATCGTGTGTAAATATATATAGAGCAGAGATACTAAAGCAGGCATTTTTAATGAGCAATTTTCTAATATGAAGTTTAATGATATATGATTATGATGTTGATGAATTTGTATATATTATCACAAACGTTCCAGAAAAGTAGTTTAATATATTGTTAATGTTTATATGAGAAGAAGTAGTACAATATATAACCATGGACTTTCCAAACAGTCGTAAATAATATGTTGTAATTACCTTGTATCAATTTTTTTTTTTGCTGATGTTTAATTTCAAGCAAAATATCATTATTTATCTATGTGTGTTCGAGGCAGGTCTGTCTGTCGGTCGGTCGGTCGGTCGGTCGGTCGGCTGCTTGCTTGCCAGCCTGCCTGTCTGGCTGTCTAATCAAACATTGATCAATGTTAATTTGTCGGTCGGTCGGTCGGTCGGTCGGTCGGTCGGTCGGTCGGCTGCTTGCCTGCCTGCCTGCCTGTCTGGCTGTCTAATCCTGTCTGGCTGTCTAATCAAATATCAATGTTAATTTGTTGATTCGTTCAAAGTTTTCTTAAAAAAGCATCAACGACAATACTTACATTTTCAGAGTTTAAGATAAAATGTTAAATAATGCTTATTGTTTGACAATTTTATCAACTTTTTATAATGAAACATGTATTTTCTCTACTTCTGCGCTATGGAGTTTGCTGTCATGATACGAAATGTTACTTTTTGCATTTATCCAGACTAAGTACAGACTACGTACAGGCGTACCATTTCATGGACATAGCTCTAAACGTGGCGGCTCATTGTATAAAATTAACTTATTATATTTGTATTATAAAGAATCGACCTAACTTGCAAAATACCATAACATGTATTTGCACATTTTTTACACTTTTTTGTAGGTGCCTTTATTCTGAGTTACTACGTAGCTGTCTTAATCTGTCATTCAATTTTTATACTTCTGTCTTACAAAATATTCATATTCTATCAATGTTTTTATTTTTTTATTTAAACAATTTTTCTGTCTCTTACCTTCAACGAAATATTTGATACAAATACTAGTTGTAATACAGTATACAATAGTTAATATACTATAGATTAACGAAACCTGTAAATTTGAGAATATCCTGAATGTACAATGAGCGCACAAAATTGAACATCAAATGGTTATGTTAAATTATTGCATATTAACTTACTGAAAAAACATTGCTTGTACTTACCGGTAAATAAAAGCACGGAAATCAAATATTTATAAGTCAACATTATGACATTATTATGCTTAAAAACTAGAAAATGTTGTTTGTAATTCCGAAATGAACCGCATAAAAAAACAAATATGCTTTTTTAAATTGTTAATTTGTAAATATAGTGATATTCTAAATCAATTATTGATAATGCAATCCGATTGTTTAAATAATACACATGTATAAAGTATTGAAAATAGCCTCTTTTAATTTAAACACACACGTACAATCAAAATATTTAAAATCCTCATTTACACATTTCGGCCATAACATTACGAAAAGTTTGCTATAGACATTGGCTTTATCGGATGCAAGTAAATGGCCTGGGTGTTTACATAACGATAGAATTTGTAGGAGATAAATGGGTGAAATCATGCGATGTTTCCGTAGCCAGACAACTTGTTTGGGTGGACTCACACTTACTCTGAAACATCAGATAATCATTACCAAATTGAGACTATTTGTCAGATCTGGATGTGTGATACCAGTGGGTCTACAGCCAGTGGCGGGAAGATCACTCGGGGTCGTATATCGCCATTGTTATAGTTTGTTTGATTGAAATTTGATTTCAGTGAATGAACTTATGCTTTTTTAACTATTAGTCTAGACATCCATATTAAACCGTATCTACTGACACATTAAGGCAATTATTATGCTTACAATTCGGAAATGTTTCGAAATTCGTTTGCTTATTCAGGCTTTTGTTTGTGGAACTATATTCCATCATATATAAAAAATGCAAATTATATTAATCAGTTCAAAACTTTATAATTACTGTGGAGTAAACATTTTTAGCAACTGAAATAAATAACTATTAATTTAACATATAAACGCAAGAATAAAGAAACAAGAACATATAATTATATATATATATATATTAATATTGTACTTTGTAAATATATTGCTGGCATCATGGAATGATATTATTATCATTATTATAGCGCGTACTTGTTCCAGAGAGAGAGAGAGAGAGAGAGAGAGAGAGAGAGAGAGAGAGAGAGAGTATACAAAACAAGGGCCATAATTGTTATATTAATGAATAGATTAGGTCTGTTTGAAATATAATCGAATGCCTCGTAGTATGACACATATTTTGGTCGGTAAAGATATAAGAATGAAAGCTTGTACTAGAATTCACACAAGGTCATATTTATGTATCAATATTTGAGGATGCAAAGGCCAAAATTCAGTTATATATTATCCAAGCTGACCATTTTATAAAACTTGACCGACAACTCATCGTGATGTAGGATATGACTACCGTTTACGATAATGGAAGATTCGATGAATACTGCGGTGCCAGAATAAAATAAGTATCGGCTAAATAACGCAAAGTTTGATGATTCAAGGGCCATACCTACAGTATGAATACATAACTACAAAGTAAGTTTGGTGAAGATCCGATGATGAAAAATGCGGGTGTTAGAGTGCACAAAAGGTAAAACTTTCAATTTTACCGTTCAATGCCCGTAACTACGATATTTTTTATCCGATTTAGCCAGTTCAAAAACCTGTCATGGATTCTGTGGTTGTATTACTATTGTTTAAAATTGTGTTGAAGATCCAGTGAAAAATATATAGTGTACACAACCTAAACGTTTATGGACGGACGACGGGTACGTGCCAGTCAGAATAATAGATCACCTTAACCTTTGCTAAGGTGAGCTAAAATAGATTTAAAATATAAGTGTCGCCGATGTCAACGAATTAGTGAATAAATTATAGAATTATGAACATGTTATGCCAGAGCTACCGTAGTCCGTATGTATTTATTTAAATTTTATATGTCTTTCCAGCGTTAATTTAAACTAAATTTTCTTTATACAAATGTGTAAAATATCTATATGTACTCTTGGATAACGCTTATTTTTACATTAGGCATAGGTCTATTTGCTTTATCAGGAGTGTAATGACTCATTGACCTATTATTCTCGGGGCGAGACTATGCAATAGATAGTGACATCCGTAAAAACTTGCAAATTTATTCGCTCTAAAGAACCAGTGACTTAATTACAGAGAGCCTGTCCGGCTAATATCAATTCAATAAAACCGGCTAAAATTTCGGATGGTACCTTAAGTAATTCTTTAATGACTCTTTGAACCTTTGTCTGAATTTGATAATTTGGTACCAAAATAGATGATAAAAATGTTGATTTTCTATTTGATATTTTAATCGAAATTAAAACTATCACAGTTGAAAACGAAAAATTCTTTATGATTTTTTTTTAAATTAAAAGGTTATGTTCTAGATTGAACTAAAATATTTTAACTGCATCTCATACAAATATAACTTTTCTGTAGAAAGAGGAAAAAATGAATTGTCAATGGATAGTGAAAAATTAATGTCGATATTAACCCCACAACCTTTACTTCCAGGGTAGTAAATATCTGTAAGAAAAGGCTATCAAATTACAACGCTACACTAGGCTATCTGCTGATGGTGAATTGCAACGCTACACTAGGCTATCTGCTTATGGTGAATTACAACGCTACACTAGGCTATCTGCTGATGGTGAATTACAACGCTACACTAGGCTATCTGATTATAGTGAATTACAACGCTACACTAGGCTATCTGCTGATGGTAAATTACAACGCTACACTAGGCTATCTGTTGATGGTGAATTACAACGCTACACTTGGCTAT
>CM055894.1:77628383-77693383 GCA_029582155.1 Panopea generosa | reverse complement strand
ATTGATAGAGACAGCGACAGTTATTATGCTAGTGACAGCGATAGTGATAGTGATAATGACAAAGATAGTGATAAAGACAGTGATAATTATAGAGACCGAGATAGTGATATTGACATTGATAATGATCGTGATCGTGATCGTGATAGTGATAGCGATAGCGACAGTGATCGTGATAGAGATAGCGATCATAGAGATAGAGATAGAATAGAGATAGAGACAGAGATAGTGACAGTGACAGTGACAGTGATAGTGATCGTGATAGTAATAACGATAGTGACAGGGATACTGATAGTGATAGTGAAAGTGAAAGTGACACTGATAGTGATAGTGATAGTGATAGTGATAGTGATAGTGAAAGTGATAGTGATCGTGATCGTGATAGTAATAACGATAGTGACTGTGACACTGATACTGATAGTGATAGTAAAAGTGATAGTGATCGTGATACTTATAACGATAGTGACAGTGATAGTGATAGTGATAGTGATAGTGAAAGTGATAGTGATAGTGATAGTGATCGTGATCGTCATAGTAATAACGATATTTATAGTGATAGTGATAATGATAATGATAGCGATCGTGATAACGAGAGAAATAGTGATAGCGACAGTGATAATGGCAATGATAGGGACATAGATAGTGATAGTGATAACGGTTTCGATTAAAATAGCGAAAACGATATCGACAGCGAAAGCAATATCTACAACAATGACAAAATAATAATTATTGATCATTTCAAATCATGTGTCGTCTCGGTCTGTTTATTGCTAGTCTGGACACAGTAAATTTCTAAAGTCGGTAGTGCCAACAGTTGTGTTATCAGCTAAATATCAGACTTCCGATCGGCTGTACACACGCTCAATGACTGACCATCATGGCAGGTGTTGGATGTGACGGTGGCAGCTTGCGAACAAAATGAAACAACCAGGTACAAATACTAGTAATTAAAAATATTTCCAAAAAGTAAGGGATTTATGTTACAAAATGTCGACAGCATACCCAATTCAATTCTAGAACTGAAACTTGAACTCGTTTAAAGTCTTCAATGAAGAGCATTCTAAAATGGAACTATCCTTGGAAAAAAGGAGAATTTTAGGGAATAAGTATTAGCGTGGGACTCAATAGGGAACTGACAAGTGTATTTTGAAGAAAAAGATAAGACTATTAAAATCCCTACTTGTTGAAGGGTTGGCCAAAAAAGGTTTTCCAACATCTTCTCTACCTGTCTCTGATTTATCCAACGCTTATATCACCGCCTGGAAGCTGTTCTCTGCACCATTTTCTTTCTTGAGAAATCGGCGTTTGCATGAAACTAGCGTTACGATTGGATAACGTTCCCTTCCTGAAATCGTGAAGGAACCAATCATAATTATGGTTGCATCGTGGCTTGGTAGAAACGACGCAAACGTAGGTGGGGCTAGTGTAATATCTCACGAGTGATGAATATAGAGTATCGGAATGGATTACACGAGGGTATTCGACGATGATATATTCTAAGGCAAGATCCATTAATCTACAAAGAGCCGTACATAGAATATTACCCTACCCGGTAAGTCATTCATGTACAAGAGGAATATGACAGAGCTCTGGTGAAACTTTTGAGAGTATCGGGCGAAGTATGACGTCCCACCATCCAGGACAAGCTTTTGGGTTCTATTAGAAAGAGAGGATGATATTCATTTGTTTGGTCCTCCGATGCCGTAGTAGTTAAATTTGTAAAGTAAACCTAAACGAAGGCTTTCACAAAATCCATTAAAATAACGTCTGTGTGATGTCTATGTCTTTTGTTTACAGCTCTATCCAATTTGTTTGAAAATCATGAACGAACTGCACAAATTAAGTTTAACATGACTTTCGGCTACGAAAACCGTGTTGGGAATTAAGACGCCATGATGCTGTTGACCACAAAGTATTCTAGGGACTTGCAGCATATACAAGTAAGGAAGACTGGTCTGTAATTGATAGCGTTTTTCTTACATTTTAAATACTGGTACTACATTGGCAAGATTCCGATCAGCACTCAAGAACTTACCCATTGAAAGTAACGAAAGTAGCAAATATTTTCCTACATTAGTTGAGTACCAATCTTCAAATCAGGTCAATCTGAAAGTTCCGAACTCTACGTAAAGTAGAGTATGGATGCCAATGAGATTGGACGAAATTTGGATTTTCAAGCTCAAGTCTAAGAATATATCAAGAATGTGAATACGACCCCTTGACGAATTAGTGTCGTTTTCGCCTGAATTGTCTGAAATAGCATCTTAGATGCATTTCCAGTTAGAGTCTACATACGTACGTTCTATTAAGTGCCCAGCTCAGTAGATCTATATATAAGAAGAGTCTATGGCCGACTTTTGGACAAGAGCCCTGACTTTTCGTACTGAGTTTTGACCTTGGGGCTAGTACGACAAATTACACATCTCTTAGGGAGCCCTTTAAAAATGTTTTATTTTGCGTCTCCCAATACACCAGATTGCATATCCAAGTAATAAAAAAGCTGTCCATCCATGCCGTATAAAGAATTATTTTATATAAGGCTGACATTGGGGCAAATTGGATACTATCATCAGAGGAGTAAAGCTACAGGCATACACTATCTTTCCTAGAAAAATAAAAAAAATGCGTAAGTAACTGGTATGTTTTACATTGAAAAAAAAAACACAACAAAACACATTCCCTGAGAATGCACCATTGGCCATTTATATTTTTTACAAATCTGGGGGAGGACGTCTGAACCCCATCCCAAACACATACAGGGCCGTAGCCACACTGAGGCAAACGGGAGCATTTTCCACCTGTAGAAATTGTAGATGTTCGCATTTTTTATTAATGTTTATGTACAAAATAAGAACTGTTCTTGCAACAAAATGTCATATCCTTCACAAAGTATATTTTCAGTACCAAAATATCATAATAAAAACAAACAATATTCTTATTAGATCAATTTAGAGTTGATATGCATACTTATTTCAGGTCTAAAAGGCTACCAAGTATAATTATGTCAGGTCTAAAAGGCTACTAATTTGAAGTGTATTAAATATATAATGGTGTAAATCATGGGTAACTGTATAAAATGCCGTTTGTTTTATCGATTTGACGGCTTAAAATGTATCTCGTATATCAGCAAAACACAGAAAATGCATTCTACGAGCTCAGAGTTTTCGGAGAACACCCCCACCCTCTGACTCCTCTAGCATTGTTAGGTTCGTGCCTCCTGTAAAATCAAACTTTGACTAAAGCCCTGCAAACCCCATCCTAAAATTGTCTAAGTCAACCGCAAACTAAGCACCCGACTGCAGCGTACCTTATGCACAGGAGCCTTGGTCCTTTGTGTCTCTTTTGTGGCCTTTAGTAGTCCTAAGTGCCTCTTGTGGTCCTTGGAAATTCTTAGTGATAGCTTTGTTGTATTAAGTGGTCCTTTAAGCCTCTTTTGTGGTGTCTAGTAGACATAAGTGCCACTTTTGTGGTTCTTGGAAGTCCTTAGTGACAAATTTGTTGCATTTGTTGGACCTTTGTGCCTCTTTTTAGGTCTTAAGTAGTTCTGAGTGCCTCTTTTGTGGTCCTTTGTGGTCCTTATGGCCATTTTTGTAGTATTTAGTCCTTTATTCCTCTTTTGTGGTAGCTGGGCCCAATTAGCTCAGTCGGTTACGCATCTGACTATCAATCCAGGGGTCGTGAGTCCGAATCCCCGCCCGGCAACAGTCTCCGTGACGACTGATATACGACATTGTGTCTCATTATCATTTGTCTCTCCCTGCTGATTCAAGTGGGAAAGTTATCAGTTACTTGGGGAGATGGGGTGTGTTCGAGTACTGGTTAATCCCAGGACACAGTGGTTAGGTTAACTGATCATCTGTTAGCCGTCTATGGCATAAAAATGATGCTAAATATTCAATCAATTCAATCTTTCGTGGTCTTTAGTAGTCCTTAGTGCCTTTTTTGTGGTCCATGAAAGTCCTTAGAGATAGCTTTGTCATATTTAGCAGTCATTTGTGTCTCTTTTGTGGTCTTTAGTAGTCCTAAGTGCCATTTTTATGGTCATTGGAAGACTTTAGCGACAGCTTTGTTGTATTTTGTGGTCCTTTGTGCCTTTTTGTGGTCTTTATTATTCCTGAGTGCCTCTTATGGTCCTTGGAAGTCCTTAATGACAGCTTTGATTTATTTGGTGGACCTTTGTGCCTATGCTGTGGTCTTAATTTGTCCTAAGTACAACTTTTATGATCATTTGAAGGCCTTAGCGACAGCTTTGTTGTATTTAGTGGTCTTTTGTGCCTCTTTTGTGGTCTTTATTAGTCCTGAGTCCCTCATGTGGTCCATGGAAATTCTAAGTGACAGCCTTGTTGTATTTGATGGACATTTGTTCCTCTTTTGTGGTCCTTTGTAGTCCTTATTGACATCTTTGTTGTATTTAGTGGTCCTTTGTGCCTCTTTTGTGGCCTTTAGTAGTTCTTAGTGCCTTTTGTGGTTCTTTGTAGTCCTTATTGACATCTTTGTTGTATTTAGTGGTCCTTTGTGCCTCTTTTGTTGCCTTAAGTAGTTCTTAGTGCCTCTTGTGGTCCTTTGACGTCCTCAATTGCAGCTTTGCTGTATTTAGTGGTCCTTTGTTCTTCTTTTGTGGTTATTGGAAGTCCATTGTGACAGCTTTGTTGTATTTACTGGTCCTTTGTGTCTCTTTTGGGGTCTTTAATAAGCATAAGTGCCACCTTTGTGGTGGAAGTCCTTAGTGACAGCTTTGTTGTATTTACTGGTCCTTTGTGCCTTTTATGTGGTCTTTGTTAGTCATGAGTGAATTTTGTGGTCCTTGTAAGTCCTTAGTGACAGTTTTGTTGTAATTGTTGGACCTTTGTGCCTGTTTTATGGTCTTTATTAGTCCTGAATAACTCTTTTGCGGTCTTTTGAAGTCTTAAATGGTAGCTTTGTTGTATTTAGTGATCCTTTGTGCCTCTTTTGTGGTCTTTAGTAGACAAATGTGCCTCTTTTGTGGTCCTCCGAAGTCCTTAGTGCCAGCTTTGTTGTATTTGTTGGACCCTTGTGCCTCTTTTGTGGTCTCTATTAGTTCTGAGTGCCTCTTTTGTGGTCCTTTGTAGTCCTTATTGACATCTTTGTTGTATTTAAAGGTCCTTTGTGCCTCTTTCGTGGTCTTTAGTAGTCCTAAGTGCCTCTTTTTTTGGTCCTTGGATGTCCTAAGCTTCACTCTGTGTACGTAACCTACTAGGAGAGGAATATATGTAAGCGGTTCAATTAGCTCAGATGGTAGAGCATTTGCCCTGTAAGTGAAGGGTCCCGGATTGGCTGCATAATTTTCTCGCCCTGTAACATTGGCGCCCAACGTGGGGCTGTGACTGATATATATTCTGAGAAACATTACAGTTTTATAGCTATAAAATCTTTACAATACAACTTAAATTTATAAAACTACCAGATATATCCTAAAACATGTTTCTCAACGATTAAAAGTCGACTTCATGTGCTTTGCACGAAATATGTGTGTTTTGTAGGCCCTTTCCGTATTGAAATACCATTTCTTATTTCATTAATATCCAAAGTTTTTAAATAAAAAAATGATTTTAAAACATGACTTTTCAAGTTATTTTAATTTTTAATCGACATTGCGCCCATTGCGTCCGTTGCGCCGAAAAATTAACATTGCGTATTTTGATCATACCGCTTTCCGGTGTTTAGTCATACCCAGATTAAACAACAACAACAAATAAGATAACTTCCGGTTTTCAAAGTAACAACAAACTAGGATTTGAGTTATTTTTCCAAATTTGCAGGTAAGTTTTGAATGAAGGTTAACTTTTTTTAGATATATCAAACACCAAATTCGATATATAAATATTTTTATTTTTGTCCATTTCTTTTAACGGGGTCATATGCACAAAGTCAATGGAAATTTTATATGACCTTTGCCTTGGCCTGCTGTCTCGGCCAAAAATTCAGACGTGTTTGATATGATGGTCTTTCGACAAGCTGGACAGTTTTGCCAGCCTGATAGTCACATTACTGCTTCACAGAGTTGACATCGGGATCAGAGAAACCTGAAATTCTATGTTCAATATTATAATTGGTTGTTTGTGCTATATAGATTATTAGATACCATAGATGTTTCTATTATATAGACTACTATGGTATACAGGATCAAACATTATTCTTATACACAAATATAGAACTGGTACGGAGGCATATTTATGCTAGCCTGCTAGTCAGATAGCCACTTCACTATGTCAACATTGGGAACGAATGATTTCGACATCTCACTCATTATGTTGACATCATTGTCTTTATTAAGTCATTTAATCAAATGTTTATGATAAAATCAGTAAATGACTGACTGGCTCAAAATGCTAATAAGAGCCCTGTCCTGTCACCAACTTATTAATTACTGATGTCTACATTAGTATGCTAAGATAATACACTGGGAGGTAAACTTATTCAGTATGGATTTACATACATGTATCAATGAGGAGAAGCCTTTTGACAAGTAAACCCAACATCCACATCAAGACGCTGATGTTGACATCAGTAACTAAGAAGTTGGGAGCAGGACAGGGCACTAAATGATTTATTCAGCCAGTTAATCACTCACTTGTTGATGTAACCATTTGAATTTATAAGTGGCTTATTCAAGAAGGTTATGTCACCATAATGAGTGAGATATCAACATCATATGCATAGCTGTCAAGGCTTGAATGAACCTTAGAGTGAGAAAATATTCTAGGGCATTTTCGGTTTTTTTTTTAGAAAAGCTTAATGATACCTTCAAGATAGTTCTATTGCTACTAACACTAGCAGACGACGCCATGATGTTTACATTGACACCGGGTAACGATTATTATGTGTTATTTTCGTGAATTTTGTTTTAAATGAAATACGTGAGAAATTACATAGTCAGCGTGAGACCGTGATTTTATTGCCAAAATCGTGAGACTCACGACGAAACCGTTAGACTTGACAGGTATGCATATGTTCCTGATGTCATCTTATTAAAGTGGTTATGTGAATATCAGGCTGACAACTATGCCACCATAAGAACCAGAATTGATGAGTTTTGAGTTTGATTCCTGACCAGGGCAATGTGTTAAGTAATTAAGTAAGAAACTATATTTGCACATAATTTATGCTTTGTACTGGCTCTACCCATGAAGGCAATGAGCATAATTGATCTAACTTGTAAGAATTTGTTTTTAATTTTGATATAAAATTACTATTTAAAGTTTTCAACTAATAAAATATTGTCTTTACAGTTTCAATGTGCTGGGTATTTTTCTTGAAAAAAATGTTCCTCAGACGAATTGGTGAGACCTCTGTCAAAATGTGAGAAATAAAACTGCAAGAAACCAAATCCAGATGCAACACAAGACGGAGAGGATGGTAAAATGGTTGAAAGACATTACAACTGCTTATCATATATGCACATGTATCAGTTACCAGGAACTTTCCAATACATGGACCAGTACATATTATAGACTTTTCCAATTTCTAACTGTGATACTTTAATCTGTCTGTAAAATATAAATTTTGAAAAAAATTATTGACAAAATGAGTACAATGGACGAAGATGTCCAGCTTATTGAGGAGATAAGGGTGATAGAGCTGAATATGATGGAGCCTAAAAAGTACTACCCCCTCACAATGTGTAGCAGCATGTGTATACGTGGTGTTTTGTATCCCTTCAACCTCATCAAAACACGCCTTCAAATCCAAGTCGGGAAAGATGTTTACAAAGGAACGTTTGATGCCCTTCGAAACATACCGAAGAACGAGGGAGTCGCGGGTTTATACAGGGGTTTTTGGTTCAATAGTTTTCAGCTGATACCGTCTTTGTTTTATATTACGACTTATGAAAATGTTAGAAATTATATGAAAACCCACACATCTTGGACTGACCATTGGATACGATCATTTGTAGCTGGTGGAACAGCGTCCATAGTTGGTCAAACGCTGGCTGTTCCCATAGACATAGTAACACAGCACATGATGCTTCTTGGGCAGCGTAGAAAAAAGACTCATAAAAACGTGAAGAGTATCGTGGCCTCAGAAAAGTTGCGTTCACTTCGAGAGATACATATTCCAGACGAAATGAAACACAAACGTTTTGGTGCTGTGAATGCAGTGATTTTGCACGTGTACAAGAATTACGGCATGTATGGTTTCTATAAAGGGTATTTTGTATCAATAGCTGTCTTTGCCCCGAATAGTGCCCTTTGGTGGCTATTTTATGATAAATATTCAGGTATGTTATACTATTTCCATTAATTAAATTAATATACATTGTGCAGTAAAATATAAATAGTTTCATTCTACAATTATCCTAATTTTGATTGTACTTAATCTAATTGGCCTTTGAATTGAAAATCAACAACATAGCTGTGTCTTGTATTGAAATACATATGATTCTTGTATGATTATGAAAGGATATATACTGAAAACCAAAACTTTGAAAAGTGTTGTCAGTAAAACTACACGGGAAATCCCATAGGGTACATGTGAAGCCGAATTTGTGCCTGGATATGGAAATGATATTTTGAAGACGCAGTCTGAAATTTAATTTTGGTTTGTAATAAACAGAATCGGTGATTAAATGAAATATACCAACTTACATTCTGGTGATATCTGCCATCCTAAATCATTCTTTTTTCAATGTAAAGGAAGGTAATAAATTTACCGACTTTATAACTTTCAAGAGAGAATGCATGTACAGTGATGCCATGTTATGCATTTGTTTACAAGTTTTACATTTTGTGGTGTTTTATCTCATAATTTACACAGTTTCAGTTGTTTCACTAGACAAATGTTGCTTTTATTTGACAAAATGCTGTTTTACACAAAGGGGCAATAACTTTCAACCAGACTATAGAATAAATCCAAACTCTGTTGATGTTGCTCTTAATACTTCGACAAATATAGTTGAATTAAAAAAATATCGAAATTTTTTTTGTATTATAGATTTATGTGTGCCATATAAATGTCTTTATTCGCTACCAACTTTTATGTGTGCCATATATATGTCTTAATTCACTACCAACTTTTATGTGTGCCATATGTATGTCTTAATTCACTACCAACTTTTATGTGTACCATATGTATGTCCTAATTCACTACCAACTTTTATGTGTGTCATATGTATGTCCTAATTCACTACCAACTTTTATGTGTGCCATATGTATGTCTTAATTCACTACCAACTTTTATGTGTGCCATATGTATGTCTTGATTCACTACCAACTTTAATGTGTGCCATATGTATGTCTTAATTCACTACCAACTTTTATGTGTGTCATATGTATGTCTTAATTCACTACCAACTTTTATGTGTGCCATATGTATGTCTTAATTCACTACCAACTTTAATGTGTGCCATATGTATGTCTTATTTCACTACCAACTTCTATGTGTGCCATATATATGTCTTAATTCGCTACCAGCTTTTATGTGTGCCATATGTATGTCTTAATTTGCTACCAGCTTTTATGTGTGCCATATGTATGTCTTAATTCATTACCAACTTTTATGTGTGCCATATTTATGTCTTAATTTGCTACCAGCTTTTATGTGTGCCATATATATGTCTTAATTCGCTACCAACTTTTATGTGTGCCATATGTTTGTCTTAATTCACTACCAGCTTTTATGTGTGATAAATGTATGTCTTAATTCATAGTGTGCTGATTATCACTCGTGATAATTTCTGTTCACTGAATTTGGCGTTTTAACAGTACTCTTGATGTTATAATTATATAAGTTATATCATATACAAACAACTATGGTCAATTACACTTTTACTTAAAAAATCAAGCATATATAAATACTCATAAACTACACCATGTATATAACTGTTTTGATTCCCATGCATATCAGAGTTTAATGTAGTTGTGATTTTAACTTATTCTTTTAAAAATGATTGACTATAAAATAAGTACTGACACAGTTTAATCAAAATGGTAACCGGTAAGAGGCTAATGACAGTTTTGTATGAGATTTTGTTATAATTCAAGGTAATTTTAGTGATAATTTATGCAGTTTGATATTTTTAAATAATTAACTTTTTTTAAGTTATCCGAAATTTGCAAACATGAATGCTTTCCAAAATTACCAACACTATACAGTACCATGTTATTAGGTCAACTGAGACTTTGTCTCAAGGGACCTTTTGCAATCGCCTTTTGTCCGTCATCCTGCGTTGTGTCACCATAAACAGTTGACATTTTCGACTTCTTCTCAAAAACCGTAAACTCAATCTTAATGAAATGTTGTATGCAGCTTTGGTACCTAAGAATGAATCAAAATTGTGAATTTCATGGTCCCTAACACTCTGGGGCCTTGGGGGTGGGGCCAAAACAATCAAATTCAAGGTAAACTTCGAAAATCTTCTTCTTACTACAGGAATTTAAGCACTGGGAAACAAGTGGTGAGCATAATTATGGACATATATGGGTCCTTTATTAAAAATAGGAATTACGTGTCCATGGGTCTCATGGTTTGGCCCTGGGGTGGGGCCTACATTACTAAAAATATATAAGAGAAAATGACAAAAAACATAATTTCTGATGACTGAATAGACTTATTTGAATGTTTTTTGTTGTGATTTGTTGGTGCTAACATGACGGTTAACTTATGTTGTATTGACAAATCAAGTGACTGTTAAGGCCCATGGGCCTCTTGTTTTAAAAATCAGGGAGGCAGTATTGGCAACTACAAATTGGTCAATAATCCGTTATTTTTAAATCAAGAGGGTATAATATGCTTTTGACCAAAATCTTACATAGACTGCTGATTTTCAGTCCAGTTGTGATAATTCAAAATATATGTTCACATTGGTGTAGCTCCGGGAACCGGTTTATCTGGCAGTTTCATGTTTACCGAAATACTGGAAATATGAAACAGCTGTTTGGATACGCATGTATTAGCTATATTTTGAGTGGAAGGAAAATTATTTGCATGACAGGTACGCTTAAAAACAAAATTGTTTACGTTTTGTACAAATTTATTTAAGTGAAATACGCAAATACGCAGTTTATCTAGAGCACTGTCTACACGTTACTACTACCGGTATACATTGTGTCCATGAACAAGATACTTTGCATACATTTTTCAAAGTGTACATACTATACAATGTAACGGGTAACTTGTTCTGCAATTAAAACTTAAGATGTCTAAATGTGTTTTATCTGTTTGATTATTTAGAGATGTTGACGCAAATGCTTCCACAATGGGTGCCAAGACTTCCCTTACAGTGCCTGTCTGCCCCAATGGCTGGTATCTCAGCTGCATTCATTACGAATCCACTTGACGTGATCAGGGCGAGAATGCAGGTACGCACGCAACTGTAAAGTACAATATAATGTCTATAAGCAATATAAAATAGTTTTTACTAAATTATTTGAGCTTGATTTCGAAGAAAATTGAGAGCTTATGTGAACTGCTCTTGAGTCTGCTTCCTAGGTAGAGCCAGTACTGAGTGTTGTCTATTGAGATGCATAAGGTTGAGTCGGGGATTGAACCGGCAACCTCTGGCTTGAGCGGCCAGCACTCTATCATCCTGCTTTGAAAATAGATTGATGTTTCTCCATCTACGAATGCAAGAAAGATCTAACCCAGCAACGCTAAAAAAAAAAACATTTTTGGAAGGCAAAGCCTTCTATGGTCATCATGTATTGTTTGGATTGTTTTGGAACAGTATAATCTATCTGCTAATCTCCTCCTATTTAACCCTTTACTTCATATAGATGCCTTTGGACACCTCTAATATAGACGCCTTTGGACACTTAATATAGACAGCTTTTGAATTATTGGGTGAATTATGTTTATATTAACTGACAGAGTGGAAAACAGTGCAGGAAGTGTTCAGATTGCTCGTTATGAGCAATCTGAACTCTTCCTGCACTGTTTTCAAAGGCTTTCTGTGATTGGTGCGGGAAAACGCGAATCTATGGAGTAAAGGGTTAAAACCATTCAAATGATTTTGAAGGAAATATCGCGATGAAGTCTTGTTTAACATTCCACAATATTCAGCTTCAGCAATTATTAGATCACCTGAGCTATTCTTACCATTCTATGCGAGCCATCTGTCCATCCATGTTATTTTGAATGATGCACTCTTGCACCTGCATTTTTCATTGGATCTAATTTCTAAAAATAAAGTTTCTGACTATGACTTTTGATTACTGTTAAGACTACTGGTAATATCCAAATAAGGTTATAAGTTCACAAATGTAAATATATTGATTTGATACATAGTCAAACAAGAAGGAAGAAGCAAAAATGGCCTTTTAAGACAGGCTGTTGCTTAATACAGGTAAATTTGCCATGAAATCATAGAAATGAGATGACATATTGGTATGTGGTTGACCACTTTCACAGGTTTGACTATATGAACATGAGTGTTATTGGAATTTGATATTGCCGCTTGTCGTCCTCTTTTATGAAGATCAAATTTTATTGGCAAAATGGCATCATATTGCCTTTGGCCATTTGCAATTCTTTTTACATGAAATATGGCAAAGACGGCATTAAATACAAAATTACAAAATAATCATTGAAAATCATTCATAAACTTTTTAAAGTAAGAAATTATAAAAGTTAAGAAATTATTTCACGGTAGAAATTTTTTGCTACTGTTATATTGTTTTTTTCCCTTTAGGTGAGAGGTACCTCCTTCAAAGAGACGTATATGACGCTGTGGGCGGAGGAACACTACAGATTCGTGTTGAAGGGCTTATCAGCTCGGCTCTTCCAGTCCTCTCTCTACTCGTTCTTCATTATTCTGGGATATGAGACTATAAAGAGGATGAGTTTGTTGGACGAGTATAAAGATTCGGTGAGGTGGTGATAAAAAAAAGCCGACCATGTGACATTCTAGTATCACTCCATCTTTGTCTGGATTCTTGTCTGTTTGTCTGTAAATGTTTGTCTATTTATGTATATCAAATATAATTGGAGGGTTGATTTTTAATCGTAATTTATACTGGTCTATTTGTGCAATGTTTCATAATTTTTCATGCTTTATGGATCTTTTAGAAGGAGTTTATTTCTATGTCTTAATGAGAGGTCTTATGATAGGTGTGGCACAGAATGTTTGTCCCACTTTTGTTATGCTCGTACATTTCACACAGTCTCTTGTTTCCAAGGAGAGTGATTTTAAGCGCCAATTTGGTGTTTTGTTTTGGATGTTTTATTTTTATTCATAACCAGAAACGTAGTTTGAAGAATAAGATATCATAATGCATTTGCCACGAATGTATATTATTATTCTGGCAACAGAGATAATAGGGTATAGAATTTGCAAATGTGTTAGACCACAGAATTTGTCATTTGTGCTGTACAGTTTAAGTCCATTGTTCATAGAATGTGCTAAAGCACATAAATCATTGAATGTTTTAAAAATTGTGCCAGGTCACCTGCTTTGTTGAATATGTTGAATGTATTAGAGCAAAGAATGTATTGAATGTACTAGAGTACAGAATGTGTTGTTTTATGGCAAAGAATGTATTGAATGTACTAGAGTACAGAATGTGTTGAATGTACTAGAGCAAAGAATGTATTGAATGTACTAGAGTACAGAATTTGTTAAATGTATTAGAGCAAAGAATGTATTGAATGTACTAGAGTACAGAATGTGTTGAATGTATTAGAGCAAAGAATGTATTGAATGTACTAGAGTACAGAATGTGTTGAACATATAATGTATTGTTTGTGCTTTGTCACAAAATGAATGGTTTGTGCTTAAGCACACACATTTTGGAATGTGCTGGAGCATGCATATGTAGTTAATTCATATCGGTCCAGATATTTTCTATTGGTCGTATAAAATCTATTTTCTACATACCGACATTAAAATTACTGAAAAATATTCAATCACAATAAAGAATGGAAAATAGTAAAATTTAGGCAAATTTTGTTTTAAAAATGATTTGTCGTACATGTAATTGGACTGTTAAACATATAGGGACCAATCCCTTGTGTGTTTGTATATCTGCCATTTACAATCAGAGAGAGAGATCAAAGGTTTATAGCTGCTGTAGCTATTACTGGTAACATATTGTCAACCTTACAGTACAGTAAAACAATAGTATTTTAAGATCATAGTTTATATTGTTTGCTTAAAATTATAATTAGCCAAAAACAATTTTGAACTTGGACAGTCATATTTACCTGTGGTCCATGGCCTTGGGTCAATGTAACAAACCATGGGCCATTAATTGACAGTGTCAGTTTGTGTGTGTATATATATATATATATATATATATATAATATTGCCCAATTGGTGCAAAATGGTACCAAGTGCCTTCTAATTTCATATATACTTGAAACATTATTGCACCAATGGGACACTATATAAATAGTAAAAAAAAAATATTGATATGTTGTCTCTTAAAGTAGTACCCAGTAGTACATTTACTACTGAAAAGTAGTACCTGGTAAAAAATATTGATATGTTGTTTCTTAAAGTAGTACCTAGTATTACATTTACCACTGAAAAGTAGTACCGGGTAGTACATTAACTACTGAAAAGTAGTACTGGGTAGTACATTAACTACTGAAAAGTAGTACCGGGTAGTACATTAACTACTGAAAAGTAGTACTGGGTAGTACATTAACTACTGAACAGTAGTACCTGTTAGTACATTTACCATTGAAAAGTAGTACCTGGTAGTACATTTACCATTGAAAAGTAGTACCTGGTAGTACATTTATTACTGAAAAGAAGTACCTTGTAGTACATTTACCACTGAAATGTAGTACCTGGTAGTACATTTACCACTGAAAAGTAGTACCTGGTAGTACATTTACCGCTGAAAAGCAGTACTCAGTAGTACATTTACCACTGAAAAATAGTACCGGGTAGTACGTTAACTACTGAAAAGTAGTACCTGGTAGTACATTTACCACTGAAAAGTAGTACCTGGTAGTAACTGGTAGTACCTTTACCAATGAATAGTAATACCTGGTAGTACATTTACCACTGAAAAGTATTACCTGGTAGTACATTTACCACTAAAAAGGAGTACTTGGTAGTACATTTACCACTGAAAAGTAGTACCGGGTAGTACATTTATCACTGAAAAGTAGTACCTGGTCGTACATTTACCACTAAAAAGGCTGGTCATCATTAAATGTTACCAGTAATAAATCAATCAAAATATTGTCACGTGTATAATGTTTGTTAAAATGTATGTGCACGGAACACTTACAATAGGATGGATGAGATATCGGTACCAGTGTATGATGCCGGCGGACATTTTGCTTGATTATGTTTCATCTACTGTTCAGTTTGGAGTAGATGGTGATTTTGTGATATTTGACTGTCAACTGTTGTTATGGAATAAACAAACTAGCTATGTCTAGATTATGACTTGTAATTTGACTGGCTGCCTAAGACTGGTTGACTTTATACTGTTTACACTGACCCTGTTCTCATAAGAAAGCAACATGTCATAAAAATATAGTTGACGTTATTATTCTGACATAACATCTAAATATTTTTTTACTGTTTCCTACAACAAAATCAAGTTGTTTTTGAGCCGAGATAATGAAAAAAATATGATTAGGAGTTGTAGAGAAGGAAATAGACAGCACAATTTGATGTAGTCTCAGACTTTTGTCAGGTCATATGAGAAAGATGTCACCTGACATGGAAGATTATAAGAGTCTTGTTCCTGCTTGTAATTTTGACTGAGAGGGTAAGATTTTTCTATCCCACATGGCTACTGATGTTGGATTTTGTTTACTCCTATTCATCCCAGTCAAATTATAAACCCTCGATAAGTGTCGTCTTCACTAAAAAGTCTACTTTTTAAATATGTGGTTAATGCCTAAAATTTCACATATATATCTGAAGAAATCAACCCTTTAAAGTACATACTATAAGTATGTATGTACCAAAAATTACATCTGGTAATCTCTCCGCACATCGTTTAAATAATTCACTTCAAATATATTTTTTGCCCTGACCCTAATTTCATTGGTAGGCACGACGTCATAGAGCACCCTTGTGTAGATTAAAATTTTGTTCTTCTTCAAATGGTTTGAACTGAAAAATGTAAAATTTAAAAAAGGTTTTTGAACGAATTTTTATAAAAACATAGATTGTTCTTAAATGCAGATGAACACATTAATTTTTAGAAATCTTGTTGATAGATACATTTTGTCATCTAGTCAGGGAAATAAAAGTCAGGGATTTTGCAGTGGCACTTATTTTTTTGACTACTGTTTATTTTAATACCATTACTTGCTAACAATTTTTGGTTAAGACATCCATTGATATAATTGTTTATGTTGATTTATTGAAGTTAGTTACAGGTTATGTATTTTAAGAATATTATACATATAAAGCCTGTGTGGTTCCGGCTTAGAATAGAATCACTGTTGATCCTGCAGAGGGGTAGGAATCCTCCGAATGGGTGTCGTGTTCATTTGATCATTTTTTGTCATGTTCATTATTGTGGTTAAATTACCAACCCCCGTGTGGCTCCAGTGAGCCATATGGGTGATTGCAAGAATAGGATCACTGTGGCTCATGCATGTCGTAAGAAGCGACAATTTGAGTAATACGATAGAATTTGCTAAAACAGGTATCAAGATTCTATGTTCATTCTGCATATTCATTTGTTGGTGTATTTTTTAATCTGTATGTTAATTTGTTGATTTTGTGCAGGTAGAGTGAACCTTGAATCTTCCTTCCTGTTAGCGTCGAATAACCTATAATGTGTTGGTACACCGTAAAACCCATTCATTTCATTATACATAAATATTTAAAGAAATTGGTCATATTTTTCTTACTATTACGGAATGGTGAAAAATCTATAATTAATACATTTAAAATATTTTTTTCTGATCCAGAATTTAGGGCTGTCTTGTTTTGAGATCCATTCATTGAACGTGTAACATAGTAAATTGGAGAAAGTTGGAAATGAAATCATTTTAGAAAAAAAAACCAGTCACTTTACAAAAAAATGTTGTAAAATGTATAATAATATAAAGAGGTGCTGTTTATTTAATGTGTAAAGTGTAACAAGCCTCTTACATACTTCTAAGTAAGCACTCAGGGTTTTAATTTTGGGCAGGACCCAGATAATGTTTAGTCTAGTTTTAGTGTTGTTTTAAATTATATGCTGATCAAAATCAGTTATCATTCATGAATCGGTTTGCTTTAAGCAGAAATGGTGACTGTGTTTGGGTAACATTTATGTTGATTCACTTGTTATACAAATGAGTCCCATAGATATTTCACATATGATTCTTATATGCTTAATCCTTTACTCCATAGATACACGTTTTCCCGCACCAATCACAGAAGGCCTTTGAAAACAGTGCAGGAAGAGTTCAGATTGCGCGTAATGAGCAATCTGAACACTTCCTGCACTGTTTTCCACTCTGTCAGTTAATATAAACATAATTCACCCATTGCTGATATGTGGTGAATTAATGCTTTCAATATTGGAGGTGTCCAAAGGCGTCTATATGAAGTAAAGGGTTTTAACAAATGATTTCAATATGGTTCACATAGGAGGATTCTTATATGCTTCACAAACAATTCTCATATGCTTCACATAGGATTCTCATATGCTTTATATATGATTCTCATATATTTCACATAGGATTCTCATATGCTTTATATATGATTCTCATATATTTCACATAGGATTCTCATATGCTTTATGTATGATTCTCATATACTTCACATAGGATTCTCATATGCTTCACAAACAATTCCTATATGCTTCACATAGGATTCTCATATGTTTTATATATCATTCTCTAATACTTCACATAGGATTCTAATGCTTTATAAATGATTGTTATATACTTCACAAATATATGTTTCTCATATGCTTCACATAGGATTCTCATATGCTTCATATAGGATTCTCATATGCTTATTATATGAGTTTACTATACTTCACATCGGATCCTTGTACGCTTCAGATATCAGTTCATGTTGAAATAATCATATGAGTCGCATATAGACATTTGCAGCTTTTTTCAGCTCATCTAAGCAAAGCTTAATAAAGCTGCATCTGTACTCCTGCAGCCACCATCAGAGTATTATTGCAGTGGTTGGATGCTTTTACAACAGTTCAGATAGCTACAGGACACACATCCTCAGATACCCACGAGTTATCCATTCCAATCCTCTCCATTTATCACCATGGGATATTACACCAGCTAAGTGTAATTTTTACCAAACCACAATGCAACCATTTGATTGGTTCCTTCACAGTTTCATGAAGGGATCACAAAACCATTTTGATAATATTATGTTAACGTTAGTTGTATTTTGTTTCAATAAAACGACGCGGAGGTAGCGTAATTTCCCACAGGTGATGGATGGAGAGTATCAGAATTGACACCCGCGGGTATCTGGCGATGCAGGACACAGCAATTTTAACCCAAATGTACTCAACGTTGCTGCATTTCAATTTCATTGATTAGGAACGCATTTATGTGAAGTATAGAAGCATTATAATTATGATGTTTCCAAAGTGCCCGAATGTTTCGGTTTTAAAACACATCAAAGTTTTGTTTTTACAACTCTGACTCAAATTAAAGTTCCAAAACATTAAGTCATATTTATTTCAACTCATTTAAATTCACATTTTAATACTCTTTAAGTTACCACTTTTTTTCACCGTCTTGGACAGAGCTTGCATGAAAATCCTATTTTTAACTCAGAATCAGTTGTATAACCAAGCTTTCTAAGAAATGATTTGAATGGGGATTTCAATATAAGATTTGGCATGTTAAACCTGTTTTAAACAAATCTATTTGTTTTAAACTTTATTTTAATGTGTTGTAAAAGCATATATTAAAAGAAGACATGGAGGTTTTGATGTTCATTTACCCCTATTTATGAAAGTGATACTTAGTCAAACCTGTGCAAGCGGTCACATCTATTTAGCAGCCATTTGTCTTAAGCAGCCATATTTTCTATTTCCCATTTTTATGCTCTCAGAGCAAATTCACCTTATTAAGCAACAATCTGTCTTAAACGTCCTGTTGTTCATTTCCTTGACTGGCTGTTGAAGACAGGTTTAAAGTAATATCTACATGGTGCTAATATGATATTGAAATATCCCCCTTATGTTTGCATACCATAAGTAAAGTAGGGGCATAATGTTGGTTAATGGTGCATTCTATTGAAGCATTGGACGTCATCTATGGCAAAGTTTAGTATTTTAATATCATCATTTTTATGTGTTTTAAAGAATTTTTACTCTTATTTTTAAAACAAGTGTGACATCATCCGCTTAAGTTTTGTATAAAAAAAGATACTTTTCTGAAAATAAAAGCTTCAGATGAAAGCAGTACTTTTTGAGATTACTATTGACTTATTTTTAAAATTGGTTTAGTTTAAACTTATTTATTTTACGTTGATTGTGAAACAAGTTCTTACAACTTAGACAAATCACGCTCAAATTCTTCCTGGTTAGAACCAGTACTCAGCATATGCGGAAAAAGTATATTGCTTGAGGTCACCATATATAGCCGTGATGGAGGATTGAACCCACAACCCTCTGATTATGAGTTCGTTGCTTTACCACTGGACCATGCGCTCCACGAAATTTGGTGTGACACCACTAGTTTGACAAAAACTGTTTCAGATATTTATACTTTCATATTTTATCCCAATATGGTAAACATGTACCATCAGAAAGGTGTAATTGTAAATTGTATTTTATACTAACAGTTTTCAAAGGATGAATATTTTTAATGACTTCCAAAAAGTATCCTAATCAAATTGTAATGTATTTGTATTAATTCCTGCTGAAACTTGAAATTGATTAAATTTAACAAATATTTGGCTGGAATGATTATCCCAAACAACGAATTATTTAGAGAAGGAAAGACAACTGATAGAGATTTTGTGAATGCTCGCATATTCATGTAAAACCTTGCAATATCTCATTTTCAATTATCTTAACTTCCATTCATCTCAGGAACACAAATCAAAATTCTTACACTGCAGAATAAAATTCTTATCAAAACAATACCATTCCCAAAAATGTTTGTTTGAAATTGTTGAAGTACTTTTGATTACAAATTTTGTATACTGCAGCTAAATTAACAAAATATTACTATAAATAGTTCAGACCTCAATATCTTTAATTCAAGGTCATTTCGCATGATGGAAACATGTTCAAACATCTAAGATAACATACAACCAACAGTTTAATATTGTACAACAAATCCGTTTCCTGTGAATTATATAAATGATTAATTTGCAAATTATTAATCCTTTATGTGCTATTTCATTAACATTTAATTAGGAGATGCAAGTTTCCTATCCTGCTACTGGTATACAAGTCCTTGTTCTAAAACAATTAATGTGTTAATACTGCCAACATCATGGTGTAATAGTCAGGAAATGATGTAATATGACAGCATTGAAGCAAAAGTAAAACTTGCTGTAACAATTCCAAGTTGGCAAATTTAAGTTGCATTTGATCTTCTCTAAACCAAGGACTTATATAAGAAGAATAGGTAACTTGCTTCTCTCTACTAAATATTGATAAAATAGCATGTGAAAATAATTCAAAATTCACAGTCAACTTATTTCTTTGACTTAAAATGTAAGGTTTATGTATATAATGATTTGATTTATATGTATTCAAAATATTGTAGTTTGAAGTAAAATTTCAAGTACTTTCATTGATTTTTTGGTTGCAGTATACAAATTTAGTTATTATAAGTTCTTCAGTAATTTTCAGCACAGCTTGCTGGGAATCATCTCGTTATGTAGAGAATTTCATTGTAAAAAGAAAAAAATTTGATTTGTGTTTCTGAGATGAATGGAAGTTAGGATATTTGAAAACGAGATTTCGCGACATTTTGTGTGAATATGCCAGCGTTCATAACATCTAAATCTGCTGCTTTTCCTTCTCTATATTAGTCCTTGACTAAACTGACAATATAAATATAATAAACATGTTCTTGAACAGGCCAAATCAGATAAATATTGTCTGAGCTATGGCCCTTGAAATGATAAAAAATGCGTTATTTGATATTGTGTACACTATAGCTCATACACTTTTCAATTATTGATCTTCACCAAACTTGCACAGAAGTTGTATAAACATAAAACGTTGGACAGATTCCTGAACTGGCCAAATTGGATAATAATGTGGGAGTAATTTTACTTTATATGCTCTTTAATACCAGCAATTTTCATTTGATCGTCAACAAACTTACATGGTGTTTGTATATCTATGATATATAAACTGGACAAATTTATATGTCTGAGTGAGTTATAAACCTTTGAATTGCCAAAATTTGCATTCTTCCACAGGTGTTCGATTTAAGGCCAATTTGACCCTCTGGTTATAATTTATTCTTGCTATTTTAGCATTTTTAGTTTTTCAATGCATTTAATGTATAGTTATTATATTTATATTTATCATGTGATTAATGAAATAGTTTTAAAAAATAAAATCTGTATCAAGAAATGATTGTTATATTAATAAATTCTTTTTGTACGTTTTTTTCGCATCTTTTTTTCAACATTGTTTCAGTTATTTGATGGTGGCTAGGCAGTAACCAGTACTAGACACACCTTCATGGCTCTGTCAGTCACTAACTACTTTCCCACATTTTTTAGTGGTGGAAGATTCACAGCTGTCAAACAAAGTTCATTACCAATCATCACAGAGACTGTTCCCAGGTTGATTTGAATTCATGACCCATGGATTGACAGTCAACACATTTCTGACTGAGTCAGCCATGTCTGGCACATTTTATACATGGCATTTTCCTAATTTTGGTACAATTTAACATGTACACGGTTACTGTGTAAATTTACAAACCATTAGTATGCATTATATACAAACAATATGTTCCAGCAATTAAAGGTTCTTTCTCACACGGACATCCCTGTCGCACATTTACAAGCAAGCCCATTGATATTTCTTGTTTTAGCTCTGCAGGCCAAAGTGCAGGCAAAGTGAATGTAATGGCGCCTTGTCTACGTCTGTTAGCATCACATTCTATGAAAACGCCTGGTCAGTTATCATTTATATAATTATTATTATCATTATTTCATTATAATGATTATCTTTTATTAAAATATATAAACGGTAAACAATCCCGTGCGGTATAAATACCTGACCGTTAGGCCTCAGACTTTGCAAGGGAAATAACTCTTAAAGGTATATACGTCAGCTGATTTAAAGAGTTGTTCCCCATTAGCTTGTGCGCACATACTTTTTTTGTTCTCTGTGTGATAGCTTCATATTTTACAGCTTGTATAACACATTCTCAAGCATTATATGAAGCTCCGGTAGACTATTATTGCGCTTATTGTAATAATTGTACAAATAGTAATGAAAAATAGATAATGATTAATAGCAATGATAATAATAAATACTACTGGTTATTATTTCACTTTATAAACATATTACATAGATTATGGAGTTCCAAGTATTTAAATTAATCGCAAAGTTAATCATACATGTCCGTCCGTCCGTCCGCCATTATAACCGCCCGTCATTCCGTACGTCTGGAGCAGCACTTGTGGGTTGAGTTGCCAGTACAGAATGGACTTGTGGTTTTTTTTGGTACTTGTGGTGTGCAATGTTCACCCCACAAGTGCGAATACCCGTGCAAATGGCATTGTGGGGTTAATTTAATTTTCTTCACATTTTTCTTTTACTTTTTTTCACCTTTTTTCATTCTTTTTTAGTGTCATTAGGGTTGGATCTCAAGGTTTGTGATATTAGGGTTAGAAAGAAAATAGTTTTTGTTTTGTTTTATGAAAAAAAAGATGTTTTATAACATATCAAAACCTCACCCCACAACATCACTTCCACAAGAACGTCCGTCCGTCCGTCTTGTCTCTCTGCCCCCCCTCCCTGTTCATTCATTCAGACAGATTTTTTTATTTCTTCTCTAAATATCTTCTAATGACATATACAACCCAAAAAACAGAAAATGTTTTAATCACATTCCAAGAAAGGTCGTTACCATCAAGTTTAATAAATATTTATTTTATTGAATACACTCGTTAAATAGATATATATGTGTCAGTTCAAAAGTGTTTGAAGTATTCGTGTATCAAGTCAAATATTTGTTGTACTTATAAACCGCTTACGTGCCAAGTGACATTACAGAGGAGCATGCTTCGTGGGAATTTCAGAGGACACATTTCTTTCCACACGCACGCATATATATATATATAGATAGATAGATAGATAGATAGAGAGAGAGAGAGAGAGAGAGAGAGAGAGAGAGAGAGAGGAGAGAGAGAGAGAGAGAGAGAAAATTATTTGTGAATAACCAAGACATAAAGGTACAGACCAGACTACGAGTGCGCCTAGCTACAATGCAAACCATAGATACAATACCAAGGCCTCTGCCAAACCAATAAATTTGGTGTCGACCATGACTTATATACTATGACATGAACCGATAGCTTTATATGAGTAGGATCCAGTTAATATATATATCTTTCTCTCTCCCTCTCTCTCTTTCTCTCTCTCTCTCCGCAGCTCTAAAGGCGGTGGCAACAAGGGGTCTTGGTATATTGAAGTTTAGGTTACTATCATAAACACATTCCGTCTCCTTCGCTGGGACTTTCCCACAGAGCCTGGTTCGATCTCACCCGACCAAAAGTTCATGCCGGACCTATCCTAAGTTCGTTTCTATACAGACTGGTTTGTCATCGTATAACGCCTTTTTAACCATATAAGAACAATAACGACAAATAGAGGTGTTTAATAATTATATACTTTGGCCGCCTGACATTCACGTGTTAACAATAAAAAAGCTTTCAAACCCATTTCCATTTCTTTGCCGTTATCAATGCGCTTACTGAAAGCAAGCACACCCCCAACAGGTTTCAGTTTTCACATTTTGTGGTTCGTGTCTATGATTCAATGGTTATTACACATTTTTTTTGATGTCATTGGCATACCGTTCTACTGCTCATAATTATAATAATTTGCTTAACGGCGGATTAAACACTCCATACGAATAGTTAAGCAAATTTAACAGCGGGGTGTCATGTTTGCTTATATTCTAAAATAAGAGGGATAGCGTCTTCTGTTTGCCTTGTAGATATAAACATAACTTTGTCAAACCGGCGTGACTGTTGACTACAACAACTACGCCCTCCTTCTTCAACGGATGTTCCAGTTTTATTTATAAACATAGATGTTGTATCTAACCGGCATCTAAGGAGGCGGTCTGTCGGAATGTGCGCGTGTAAACATAGGAACTCTTTAACGGCATTGTGGACCGAGATCAACAATTTTCCCGATAAAACATTACCAGTTATTTTTAGTTGAAACCTCATTAAAATTAATGCGTTTCGATCAGCGTATTGGTCTTTAGCTACGGGGGTGTTACTATTTTTATTTTATGCATTTTTCTATACATATATACTTTTCCAAACTATTTTGACATTGACGTCACTGCTGTTTTATAATTATTCAATTATTCTTGCGAAAAAAAATCAAACGAAAAATCATATATCTTTTTTTATTGGAGAATTATTTTATTTGTTAAACCAGCGTGTATCGACATAAGAAGCATTCCTGACATATTTACCTCAGACTGTGTCTTTTTTTTTGCATTTAGTCTTGATCATCTTGCCGATGTCTTGACACTTTATTTAAAATAGTCTTGATCAACTTGGACCGCTTGGTTATACAGTAAGTTTTTTTAAGTAAAATGAAGAAATACGTTTTCACCAAATTAAAAACACCACCAAATCAGCAAAAGTAAATAAATAAATATAGAAATAATCATTTAAACAATACAAATAGTGAAATACTATGGAAATCGCCGAGGTATTTCGACTGTTCGACACGGACAATCATAAACTTTATCAGAATCCCATTACAATTGTTTTCAATGAAGAAATTGTCAAGATGTTTCTTTAGAAAAGCAAGCGTCCAAGTTGATCAAGACTTTGTGCACACATACAAAACAGAATTCAACCAGAACATAATGTTTGGTTGCTATAACATACACATTTCAATTTCATGTAAAGTTTTACGATGTCCAAGTCCAACCCGGCTAAAAGACTATAAAACGAGAAATTTCACTCAAATTATCTTTAATATTTCTCTCATTCATTTAATGGATGGAATCGCAAAATCATTTTATAACACTCCGTGTTAATTCCGGGTAAGAATAGTATCAGTGCCGATATATACAGATGGGTAAGGATCCGCATAATTGGCACGGCCGTCATGTCAGTTTCGCATTTGATGTCATTGTCATTGCCGTTGTTAAGTTACCAACATGTACGTTTCTCTAATAATATGTTTTACAGGTAAGTTCCTCTTACAGCATATTTTTCCATGTACGTCATACTACTAATTGGTGCAAAAATGTCAAAAATTAAGCAGCAGAATTGCAAATAGCTTGGTTATAGCATATATTGTTTTGAACATAGTTTACCCCTAGTCCCTGATATCTCTCGCACCAGGTATGTTAACTCCCTTTGAAAAGCAGAGAATTCTAGTTCCGAGGTGCGACATGAATGATGGCAAGAATAGGACCAATATATTTCACGTATGGCGTAAGTGACTGGCGACTTATTGAATATTTTACGATATAATTTACTGAAACCCTACGGTTATGCAGGTATCAAGGTTCTAGGTGCATTCTGCTATTCAGTTGAGGTTTGTTTTTCAATCAGTAAGTTAATGTGATATTTTTGTACATGGTGAATAAACATGGCATTGTTCTTCCTATTGGCGTCATAAAAACCCAATTCATTCATTCGTTAGCATTTATGCTTACTGTGTTGAAAAATTACATTAACTCACATCTCATTTCTTCCGTCATCTTTCCTTTGTACATCCCCTGAAACTATAAACAACAAATATTTGGAAACAAATTAACCATTATTATAAAAATAAAATGTAACTATATTTGAGTTATTTCCCAGACGCTAGGCCTATATTCTAGCGGTGATTTTATACAAATAGAAACACATAAATAGATCACATATCCAATAGATACAGCACGTAGCGTCCCATAAATTATTCAATAAGTTTTGGATTAAACTTCTAGTGCAATGTTTGTTTCTTTTACTGATATAAATAGAAACGGACGAGTTTAGCAAGGTCATTGCATTACCTTATTTATCAATTTACAACTAAGTATACACTTGGCAAGGAACACGTCTGCTTTACATTTTGGCAGACAGGAAGTTAGTTTTGATTTTGAAAATGAAACCAACCATAGCCCTCACCTTCCTACCCTCTAATATTGAAGAGTTGCGCACATGGATATCAAATGACGAATAGCAAATATCAAACTAACATCTATTGTAACTAATATACATTTGTTATGTTTGAAACATTCATTCTATACTTCCGTGGGGTTTATTTTAATAGGGCGTTTGGCAAATGTGCCACTTAAAGGTATAAGTCCACTATTGGCTTTTGTACTTTATCATATAGTAAATAAAAAAAAGTTTGCATGGTCGTCGTTCATTGAACGAATCACCCAATTTAAATCAGAGGAACTTCCACTTTATTGTTTTTCGACATCTGCACTCAACTACGATGAGAAAAGTAAGGATCATGTAACACATTAGAGTTTTTTTTCGGTCCAGTGTGTGAATGAAAATAGACGTCAGAAATTGTGTATGCAAACCCAAATTTCCAAGCATCATTTTTTTTCTAAATTCACAATTCAAACATGACAATGCTTTTAAAATGTTCAAAATACAACAAAAATGCCTTTCAAATAGAAATACGCATTAACAAAGGGGGAATGTATTTTTTAAGAAAAGAAACAAGGATTATTTATAACCGCCATTACGCCATACGGGAGCATACCCTGTCTATGCCTAAAAGCGGCATATCGTTTCATATGCATGATATTTTTATTATCATAATTAGATATTCAAGGTTTTTAGTGTCTTAAGTTTCTTTTTGAAAAAAAGAACACACTCCTCAATGTAATATTATAATGCTGACGAAATGTCTGTTCACTCTTTATTTTGTCGGTTTAATTATACCGTTAGCAGAGAGACGGTGACGAGGGACCGGTGTTACACTTTTACACACTATTGGAATAGATGGGCCATTACACATGCACAGAGAAGGCCGCCAGAAATGATTACACACTCTTGGAATAGCTGGGACATTACACATGCACAGAGAAGGCCGCCAGAAATGATTACACACTACTGGAATAGCTGGGACATTACACATGCACAGAGAAGGCCGCCAGAAATGATTACACACTACTGGAATAGCTGGGAAATTACACATGCACAGAGAAGGCCGCCAGAAATGATTACACACTACTGGAATAGCTGGGACATTACACATACACAGAGAAGGCCGCCAGAAATGATTACACACTACTGGAATAGCTGGGACATTACACATGTACAGAAAAGGCCGCCAGAAATGATTACACTTTCTGTAGAAACGATTACTACATAAATGATCAACAAAGATCGCGTTGACAATTCTTGGACATGCGATGTTAGAATGATGGTCAGTAGGAACCAGTTTAGTTATTCCTGGACCTCTTTGTGAGCCATGATTTGACGATTGATGAACACAAGATGGAACCCAGGAACTAGGACAACTATCAGAGCGATGGTCTTTGTGAAACAGTTTAGTGATTAAGACACGTGTTGAGTCCGTGTTCACCAGAGGACGGTTCTTGTTATGGACAAACAGCGACACAGTGACCCATTAACTGTTTCTTTCGAGGCGGTCAGTTGGGGACATTTTGGAAAGTATTTAAGGTTATGGGATTTACTTGGGCGCTTATTAGAAAGATGATAACCAGTCGGATTGGCAGTTCTTGAAAACTTGGTAGAGAGATGGTAACCAACGGTTTGACGATTCTTAGAGGCTTGTTACAGAGATGATAACAAGTAGATTGGCGATGTTTGGTCATTGTTTGAGATGGTAACCATTCTTGGACACTTGGTAGAGACAGGGTAACCAACGGTTTGACGATTCTTAGAGGCTTGTTACAGAGATGATAACCAGTAGATTGGCGATGTTTGGTCATTGTTTGAGATGGTAACCATTCTTGGACACTTGGTAGAGAGAGGGTAACCAGTCGGGTTTAGCGATTCTTGGACACTTGGTACATAGATGGTAACCAACGGACGTTCTAACACATAGGTTTTTAAATGACTATTTGCTAAATTTAAGCCACATAAACGAAAAAAGCCACGTAAAAGCTTGTTTTAAGTGACTAGAGACAGCCACATATTTTTTTCCAACTGTTTTCAACCGTCCAAGAAAACAAAACAAACAACTAACCCTAAACCCTAGCCACTTAACTACATATTTGTGTGTACGAGTTGGAGAATCTTGGTCACTTGTTAGAGAGATGGTAACCACCAACGGTTTGGCGATAATTGGACAATTGGTAGAGAGATGGTAACCGCCAACGGTTTGGCGATGATTGGAAATTTGGTAGAGAGATGTTAACCACCAACGGTTTAGCGATGATTGGACATTTGGTAGAGAGATGATAACCCCCATAGCGATGATTGTACATTTGGTAGAGAGATGGGAACCACCAACGGTTTAGCGATGATTGGACATTTGGTAGAGCGATGGTAACCACCAGCGGTTTAGCAATGCTTGGCCATTTGGTAGAGAGATGGTAACCACCAGCGGTTTTGCGATGCTTGGACATTTGGTAGAGAGATGATAACCACCAGCTGTTTAGCGATGATTGGACATTTGGTAGAGAGATAGTAACCACCAGCGATTAGGCGATGATTGGACATTTGGTAGAGAGATGCTTACCACCAACGATTTAGCGATGATTGGGTATTTAGTAGAGAGATTGTAACCACCAACGGTTTAGCGATGCTTGGACATTTGGTAGAGAGAAGGTAACCACCAGCTGTTCAGCGATAATTGAACATTTGATATTGAGATAGTAACCAACGGTTTGGCGATTCTTAGATACATGTTGGAGTGATGTTCACAATGACTGGTTTAAACATTTGGACTATCTAAAATAATTTCGAGGCAAAGAAAGATCTGGTGTTTCCAAGACATAGCTTGCTTAGAGTACACTCTCTAGTCAGAGGACACTTCCTTCGTTTTCTCCTCGTTTTTCTCCCAGAATGTTAAAGTGCGATTTTTTTAGAATAAAATATCTAACAAAGATTATTTAAATGCTATCATATAAATAAAGCTATTTTATGAACTTTTTGTTCAGAAACTTGTGTTCTTTTCTGCTTCCGTAATGCGTGTTTTACAGTTAGAATGTGAAGTGTTGTTGTCGATTAAATCGCGTCCCGCTTTAAATGCCACAACAACAACTATCCTAAATCCGTTAATTCCCGAGCGACAATAACAAATCTTCGGATTTCCGGTAATCAGCGAATTGCATTCCGTAATTATCCGGAATTGGTTTCACTAAAATCAATCACGAATACAATTGTTTACAGTCGACCCTTTTAAACACTATTTCTAGAAAGTAACATGTGTTGTAAAAATATCGCACCGATTTTTTCAAGTTACATGGGTTTCGTCAGACTAGTTACAGTGGGATTATTTCGTGGACATAAAATGAAATGTTTATGAGGAGCCTCTTTAAACAGTTATTTATGACAGATGCAAAGGAGAGTAAGGATCAGTTCTGCTCATCTGGTACATGCTTTAAGCGGGATAGTAGTGTTCTAGTACATGTTTTAAGCGGGATGATAGTGTTCTGGTACATGTTTTAAGCGGGATGATAGTGTTCTGGTACATGTTTTAAGCGGGATGGAATTGTTCTGGAACATGTTTTAAGTGGGATGGTTGTGTTCTAGTACATGTTTTAAGCGGGATGATAGTGTTCTAGTACATGTTTTAAGCGGGATGATAGTGTTCTGGTACATGTTTTAAGCGGGATGATAGTGTTCTGGTACATGTTTTAAGCGGGATGGAAGTGTTCTGGAACATGTTTTAAGCGGGATGGAAGTGTTCTAGTACATATTTTAAGCGGGATAGTAGTGTTCTAGTACATGTTTTAAGCGGGATGGCAGTGTTCTAGTACATGTTTTAAGCGGGATGGAAGTGTTCTAGTACATATTTTAAGCGGGATAGTAGTGTTCTAGTACATGTTTTAAGCGGGATGGAAGTGTTCTGGAACATGTTTTAAGCGGGATGGCAGTGTTCTGGTACATGTTTTAAGCAGGATGATAGTGTTCTGGTACATGTTTTAAGCGGGATGGAAGTGTTCTGGAACATGTTTTAAGCGGGATGGCAGTGTTCTGGTACATGTTTTAAGCGGGATGATAGTGTTCTGGTACATGTTTTAAGCGGGATGGAAGTGTTCTGGAACATATTTTAAGCGGTATAGTAGTGTTCAAATGCATGTTTTAAGCGGGATGGCTGCGTTCTGGTACATGTTTTAAGTGGGATGGAAGTGTTCTGGAACATATTTTAAGCGGTATAGTACTGTTTTGGTACATGCTTTAAGCGGGATGATAGTGTTCTGGTTCATATTTATAGCGGGATGGAAATGTTCTGGAACATGTTTTAAGTGGGATGGCAGTGTTCTGGTATATGTTTAAGCGGGATGGTAGTGTTCTGGAACATGTTTTAAGCGGGACAGCTATGTTCTGGTACATGTTTTAAGCGGGATGGTTTTGTTCTGGAACATGTTTTAAGCGGGATGGTTGCGTTCTGGTTCATGTTTTAAGCGGGATGACTGTGTTCTGGTACATGTTTTAAGCGGGATGAAAGTGTTCTGGTACGTGTTTTAAGCGGGATAGTAGTGTTCTAGTACATGTTTAAGCAAGATAGTAGTGTTCTGGAACAGGTTTTAAGCGGGATGGTAGTGTTCTGGTACATGATTTAAGCGGGATGGAAGTGTTCTGGAACATGTTTTAAGTGGGATGGTAGTGCTTGGTACATGTTTTAAGCGGGATGGATGTGTTTTGGAACATGTTTCAAGCGGGATGGCTGTGTTCTGAAACATGTTTTAAGCGGGATGGCTGTGTTCTGTTTCATGTTTTAAGCGAGATGGTAGTGTTCTGGTATATGTTTCAAGCGGGATGACAGTGTTCTGTAACATGTTTAAAGTGGGATGGCAGTGTTCTGGTATATGTTTAAGCGGGATGGAAGTGTTCTTGAACATGTTTTAAGCGGGACAACTATGTTCTGGTACATGTTTTAAGCGGGATGGTTTTGTTCTGGAACATGTTTTAAGCGAGATGGCTGTGTTCTGGTACATGTTTGAAGCGGAACGACAGTGTTCTGGTACATATTTTAAGCGGGATGGCTGTGTTCTGGTACATGTTTGAAGCAGAATAGCAGTGTTCTGGTACATGTTTTAAGTGGAATGTTTATGTTCTGGTACATGTTTTAAGCAGGATGGTAGTGTTCTGGTACATGTTTTAAGCGGGATGGAATTGTTCTGGAACATGTTTTAAGTGGGATGGTTGTGTTCTGGTACATGGTTTAAGCGGGATGGAAGTGTTCTGGTACATGTTTTAAGCGGGATGGAAGTGTTCTGGTACATGTTTTAAGCGGAATGGCTGTGTTTTGGTACATGTTTAAGCGGGATGGTAGTGTTCTGCTACATGTTTTAAGCTGGATGGAAGTGTTCTGGAACATGTTTTAAGCGGGATAGAAGTGTTCTGCTACATGTTTTAAGCGGGATGGTAATGTTCTGTTACAAGTTTTAAGCGTGATTGAAGCGTTCTGGTACATGTTTTAAGCGGGATGGCTGTGTTTTGATACATGTTTTAAGCGGGATGGTAGTGTTCGGTTACATGTTTTAAGCGGGATGGAAGTGTTTTGGAACATGTTTTCAGCGGGATGGTAATGTTCTGGTACATGTTTTAAGCTGGATGGAAGTGTTCAGGTACATGTTTTAAGCGGGATGGAAATGCTCTGGAACCTGTTTTAAGTGGGATGGTTGTGTTCTGGTACATGTTTTAAGCGAGATGGCAGTGTTCTGGTACACGTTTTAAGCGGGATGGTTGTGTTCTAGTACATGTTTTAAGTGTTTAGGATATAGTGTTGAGCGCTTCCGCTGGAGGTGACGAGATTCGTCTCAGGCTCGACCTGATGTCTGTTCTCGATTCTGGTTCTACCCAGTAAACGGATTCTGGCGAGCTCGATTACAAAAAATTGTGAGATTACTTCGAAAACGAGCTAAAATATATTGCTATAAATCAAATCGAATGCTCTATGACTAACTAATTAGTTTGTGTAATATGTAGCCCAAATCATGTTAACTATATCATTGCTAACTAACTTGATAAAACTATTTACAGTTACATTTAATATCAATCATTAACTTTTTTGATGTATACGGCGGTTTACAAAAAACACAAAGTCGATTTGTGCTAATTTTAACTTAAAAGTTTTTAAAATAATCAGTATACTTGATCAGCTGTGAGAAGAATATGAGCAAACTGATTCGCTTACTAAATTCAGCGTGACTACCAACGTAAAGGAGTGACTTGCCGACATTTCCGCAATCGTTGTCGTTTATTTCCTTCCGAAAAAAGTCGCATATTTGCAAACATGTTTGAACCGCCCACACATATCTAAGTGTGATTGATCAAATTGTGATTGATCGCTTCACCAAACTATAACACGAAGGAGGGAAATAAGATGTCAATCGTAGGAGGAAAACGTTTTTTAATATGAACAGAATATCTCGTACTGCAAGTGAAAAAAAAGTGTTTGTTGAATTTTGTATAAATATTAAGCATCATTTTATGACATCGAAAGCTAACAGACGCTCAATTAACCTAACCACTTATTTTCTGGGATCCTGGAAGGTTCACTTGTATACACAAGCATACCCATCTCCTCTGTACCGGATAACTTTCCAACTTGAATTAATTAAACGTGATATCGTACTCATCTATTACGGAGGCTGTGGTCTGGTCGGGATTCGAACTCAATACTCGAGGGTTGATTATCAGACTGAGTAAACCGGGTTCGGCTTCGGTAATCAAATAATGAGACTCTCCTCTGTGGGAAGAACACCAGAAGTCAAACAACGAGCTAACGTCAGTTCACAAACAAATATACAGCGTTTATTTAAACTGACTTTAAAGCAGCACACCAATCTGCCAACAAATATACAACGTTTAATTAAACTGACTTTAAAGCAGCACACCAATCTGCCAACAAATATACAACGTTTAATTAAACTGACTTTAAAGCTGCACACCAGTCTACCAACAAATATACAGCGTTTAATTAAACTGACTTTAAAGCAACACACCAGTCTGCCAACAGATAAACAGCGCTTAGTTAAACTAACTTTAAAGCAGCACACCAGTCTGCCAACAGACCAGTCTGCCAACAAATATACAGCGTTTATTTAAACTGACTTTAGAGCTGCACACCAGTCTACCAACAAATGTACAGCGTTTAATTAAACTGACTTTAAAGCAGCACACCAGTACGCCAACAAAAATACATCGTTTAATTAAACTGACTTTATAGCTGCACTCCAATCTGCCAACAAATATACAACGTTTATTTAAACTGACTTTAAAGCAGCACACACTTCTGCCAACAAATATGCAGCGTTTAATTAAACTGACTTTAAAGCTGCACACCAATCTGCCAACAGATAAACAGCGCTTAATTAAACTGACTTTAAAGCAGCACACCAGTCTGCCAACAGACCAGTCTGCCAACAAATATACAGCGTTTATTTAAACTGACTTTAAAGCTGCACACCAGTCTACCAACAAATGAACAGCGTTTAATTAAACTGACTTTAAAGCAACACACCAGTCTGCCAACAGATAAACAGCGCTTAATTAAATTGACTTTAAAGCTGCACACCAGTCTGCCAACAGATAAACAGCGTTTAAGCTGACTTTAAAGCTGCACAACAATCTGCCAACAAATATACAGCGTTTATTTAAACCGACTTTAAAGCAGCACACCAGTCTGCCAACAAATATACAGCGTTTAATTAAACTGACTTTAAAGCAGCACACCAATCTGCCAACAAATATACAACGTTTAATTAAACTGACTTTAAAGCAACACACCAGTCTGCCAACAGATAAACAGCGCTTAGTTAAACTGACTTTAAAGCAACACACCAGTCTGCCAACAGATAAACAGCGTTTAACCTGATTTTAAAGCTGCACACCAATCTGCCAACAAATATACAACGTTTATTTAAATCGACTTTAAAGCAGCACATCAGTCTGCCAACAAATATACATCGTTATATTAAACTGACTTTAAAGCAACACACCAGTCTACCAACAGATAAACAGCGTTTAAGCTGATTTTTAAGCTTCACACCAATCTGTCAACAAATATACAACGTTTATTCAAACCGACTTTAAAGCCGCAAACCAGTCTCCAAACAAATATACAGCGTTTAATTAAACTGACTTTAAAGCAGCACACCAGTCTGCCAACAACTATACAGCGTTTAATTAAATTGACATTAAAGCAGCACACCAGTCTATCAACAAATATCGGCGTTTAATTAAACTGACATTAACGTTGCACACCAGTCTACAAACAAATATACAGCGTTTAATTCAACTGACTTTAAAGCAACACACCAGTCTGCCGAGATAAACAGCGTTTAAGCTGACTTTAAAGCAACACACCAATCTGCCATCAAATATACAACGTTTATTTAAACTGACTTTAAGCAGCACACCAATCTGCCAACAAATGTACAGCGTTTAATTAAACTGACTTTTAAGCTGCACACCAGTCTACCAACAAATATACAGAGTTTAACCTAACTAACTTTAAAGCAACACACCAGTCTGCCAACAAATATACAGCGTTTAATTAAACTGACTTTTAAGCTGCACACCAATCTGCCATCAAATATACAACGTTTATTTAAACTGACTTTAAAGCAGCACACCAGTCTGCCAACAAATATACAGCGTTTAATTAAACTGACTTTAAAGCAACACACCAGTATGCCAACAAATATACAGCGTTTAATTAAAGTAACTTTAAAGCAGCACACCAGTCTGCCAACAAATAAACAGCGTTAAATTAAACTAACTTTAAAGCAACACACTTATTTGCCAACAGATAAACAGCGTTTAAGCTGACTTTGAAGCTGCACACCAGTCTGCCAACAGATAAACAGCGCTTAGTTAAACTGACTTTAAAGCAGCACACCAGTCTGCCAACAGATAAACAGCGTTTAAGCTGATTTTAAAGCTGCACACCAATCTGCCAACAAATATACAACGTTTATTTAAACTGACTTTAAAGCAGCACACCAGTCTGCCAACAAATATACAGCGTTTAATTAAATTCACCTTAATTTAAAGCACCACACTGACCAAACTATGTAGTAAACCTAGTAGGTATCCCAGTAACTGACTAGTACGGGAAGCAATGCTCACTTACCGGTGTGAGATCTTAATAAATCTGATTGTTACTACAAAAATGTCTTTATATGAAGGGAAGCCAAAAATTAGCAACCTTTACAACATTAACTCATTCACAACGTTTTTCATCAAGTCGGCTATGACAAAATAACTAGTTATTCTTGATATATATGTTATATATATATATATATTTATATACCCTGTTTTTATAGTTATACTTAGATAATGCAATGATTAAAACGGTCGTATTCTCGAACATCGCATCTCTTTATTTTTGATAACTATTTTTAGAATGGGGATCTCGTTTCAAGTTTACCACTCCGATTTAAATATAGATTTTTTCACGTTTTGCTGGATTTAACATACCTAACCATTCTGATATTTATTAATGTTAATAAGATGCTTTTTGTTCATTTTTAAAAAATATGTATTTCATAGCGTGTTCTACTGATAGAGGCCTACTCCCTTTAAAGCGGCATACCTAATACCTGAATATACTTCTTTTATAAAGAAACAACTTGTTTGTGAATAAAGTTTTTTTTCGTGAATTCTCATAGCCTTCTATTCATTTATAATAATCGATACATTTCTTAAACATGAATAAATTATGTTTCAAATCCCAATATAGTGATCAGTATTTTTTAATGTTCAAATTAACTGCTTCGCTGATGGAGATAATCATATATGCAATTATTCTATTTTGCAATTCAATAGGTCATAGGCTCGTGTGAACATATACAAAATGAAATACAGTTACATACAAAGATTTATCTTATATTATGACATTTTTTAAAGAGAATATCATGCAAAACAAAGATCAATAGCATGCATGCATACAACATACACATACCTATCAGATACATACCTGATTGTGAGGTTAAATTTTAATCAAAATTTAAATATAAAATTTCGGAAATAAAAAACAAACAAAAATAACAACAACAACCCCCCCCCCCCCCCAAAAAAAAAAAAAACAAGCACAAAAACAAAACCAAAACAACACATACACAAAAAAAACAAGCACAAAAAAAAACAATCAAAAATTTCGATCCAGTCGTATATACTCGACACATTTCGTCAGCGCTTTAGCAAAGCGGTTTTTTTTTGCTGAAGAAGCAAAAATACGCGTAACAAACACTGACGCACATAGTCTTTATAAATGCCAAATTATACAGAATAACGATTTCCCCCTGGAGAGTAGACTCTGGCAAACCCAGATGTTAAGAACAGAACTGAACAGAACAGAACAGAACATATATTTTATGAGATGATATAACGGTAAATCAGACACATAATCGTCATAATCGGTACTAGTTATTGACCTATCGCGACCAATATAGTCTTTCCTATCACAATTTCCTACCCGTGCATTCCAATCCCCAACAATCAATGTTGCCCTCATGCTTTCAATTTCGTTCTCATCATCTAGCAGCAGCTGGATAAATATCAACTTGTACAATGTTGTACGCTGGTGAATCTCTCCCCATAAAAATAAATATATCTGTCTGTATGAAAGAAATATCCATCAAATTTCAACCAAGTAATGGTATCAAATTGGTTTCTTATAATTGTTATACCGTTTTTTGGTGCTAGTTTTACAATTCACAACTATTCCTCCGCTGCATCTCTTCGCTTGTGTGTGTTGAAATTTTCGATAGAAATTAAAACACGTACAGCCTTTAAGCTCAAGGTCACTGTTTTCTTTAGTCCAAGACTCGTATAGTAGTATTTTGTCATATTCATTCAATACCCGTACACACACGGAGCATCATGTTTAGTCTTAGACAATCCATTACAGTTCCAAGAAAGTATTTTCAGTCCATCCCCGTCGCATTCCTACGCACAATCGTCCTTCACCAGTTAATCATTAACGTACAACGTGTCACAGCTAATCCAAGCCGCCTTCCCGTTCCGTTTTGCCTCTTTCATGTTTGGTACTAAAGCCCTTCTTTTCATCGCAATTTCCGGTGGGAACTGCTCGTACATATAGTATTGCGTTCCCTTCAGTTTACCTTCTAATGTCTTCATCATTTCATTAGCTTCGTAAGTCCCGGTGCAAACTCAATAGATTCAGTCTTGACACTCTTATTCACGTTTTTTCCTTATCGTGGACATATGACCACATTTTTTTTAATTTCTACATCGAACGTGTCAACCTTTTTCTCAAGCACATTTATTGTTTTTAATTATCTATCCACGTCCCCTATCTCTAAATTCATCGTTTTAAGATATTCCATTATATCTGCATAAGAGGACGACTGGGGGATTGGGGATTGAATGTGTGATACTTCGGTTTGTGTTGGCACACTATTTGATTAAATGAATCCTTAATTGGATCCTACTCATATAAAGCTATCACTTCATGAATGTAAATTTGTCCACCCTGTCCAGATGTGTTGCATGTAATTCCATAGTATATAAGTCATGATCGACACCAAACTTATTGGTTTGGCAGAGGCCTTGATATTGTATCTATGGTTTGCATTGTAGCTAGGCGCTCTCGCCGTAGTCTGGTCTGTACATTTATGTCTTGGTTATTCACAAATAATTATCTCCATATTATATATATATATATGTTAAAAAGCAAAAAAATATGTTTAAACTAAGCTAAACCTGTGTACTTTTCTCATCATATTTTGGTAGTGCAAACAGTAAAATGTAAGTTTCACTTCTTTCATTTGGGTCTCTCTATGAATGACAATCCTTCAAAATTTGCTATAGAATAAATAACACAAATTAATGGTTGGGTTACACCAGAAGAAACGTTTGGATTTGAATAGTTAGTCTTGTAGCCTGTCCAACTTCAGCATCAAATGTGTCGGACCACAAGTTCTTACAACATTAATTAAGGCACTTCCCGATAAAAATATACAAAGACAGTTTTCGCTCTTTTAAAACACTCGTTCAAGAGTTTCCACAGAACATTCCTTGTAGATCTATTTCCGGAATGATCAAGGAAACGGCTACATTCTGTAAAATTTTGGTTGCTGCCGAGTGACATCATCTTGCTCGACTCAGATTTTTATAAAAAAATCAACAACAGTTTAAAAATGTTAGTTTTCTTACCGCTGGTTTGGAATCCAACCAACATTCAACGTTACCTCAACCGCCTCTTCCAGAAACGATTGGACACGGTGATCTTTGCCAAATAATGTTTTAACACTGAGAGGATGGAATGGTCGTGAGGCACGAAAGAGAAGATTTCGCTCATTTCTATAATTGGGACATTGCTTAAAATCATGTTCGGTATATTCACTTTAAACAAAGCTTGAAGATGAGTATTATTATAAAATAATTCAATTCTTGATTCAAAATCATTTGTGTTTCGATAATTATAATTTGAATTAACTCCACCTACGTTTGGTGCTATATTAAGTTTCATTTTTTTATTTTAAACATTATATTTTTTTATATTGCCGTCGATCATCCTATTTCTGGACATAATTATCCAAGGGAAATTGACATGGTTTATCCAGTGACAAGCCTAGCTGCTTCTCTTTGAAGTTTCCAACGACCATAGAACTAATCAGTTTTGAGTCTAGTGGATGTGTAAACCGATAAACCGTGGAATGGCTAATCTAAAAGTTTGATTGTATGACCTTTTATTAAGTTAAATTAGCATGAAGAATATTATAAGTTTATTTATAGACACAGCGTTCCCTTTCTTGAAATGTCATTCCATTTATTTCTTAGAATGTCGTTCCATTTTCTTAAAACGTCAGTCTCTGTTTGGATCCCGTCGGTGCATCTTACTTTTCGTTCCGATAAGGTTTTTTTTATAATCTGGGATTCATATGTCTGTTGACGTGTTGGTTAAACTAATCTTTATGATTGCTCTCAATGTCTCAGTCTGTCTATTACCTATTATCTATGCAGGTCTGTAAATGTGTGTGCATGTACGCGAGTGATCAAAAGTTTCCTACTTTGGGTCAATAATCATTTTTCTCGGATCATTAATTTTAACCATTGACCACTTAAAAGGTATATAGTTGTGTACCATTGACCAATTAAAGGGTAGATAATTGTGTACCATTCACCAGTTAAAAGGTAGATAGTTGTGTACCAGTGACCACTTAAAAGGTATATAGTTGTGTACCAGTGACCACTAAAATGTAGATAGTTGTATACCATTGACCACTAAAATATTAGATAGTTGTATACCATTGACCACTAAAATGGTACATATTTATATACCATTGACCACTTAAATGGTAGATAGTTGTATACCAATGACCACTAAAATGGTAGATAGTTGTATACCATTGGCAACTTAAAAGGTAGATAGTTGTATACCATTGACCACAAAAATGGTAGATAGTCGTATACCATTGACCAGTTAAAAGGTAGGTAGTTGTATACCATTGACCACTTAAAAGGTAGATAGTTGTGTACCATTGACCACATAAAAGGTATAAAGTTGTGTACCATTGACGACTTAAAAGGTAGATAGTTGTGTACCATTGACAACTTAAAAGGTATATAGTTGTGTACCATTGACCACTTAAAAGGTAGAAAGTTGTGTACCATTGACCACTTAAAAAGTAAATAGTTGTGTACCATTGGCCACTAAAATGGTAGATAGTTGTATACCATTAACCACTTAAAAGGTAGATAGTTGTATACCATTGACCAGTTAAAAGGTAGATCGTTGTATTCTATTGACCACTTAAAAGGTAGATAGATGTATACCATTGAACAGTTAAAAGATAGATCGTTGTATTCTATTGACCACTTAAAAGGTAGATAGTTGTATACCATTGAACAGTTAAAAGGTAGATCGTTGTATTCTATTGACCACTAAAAAGGTAGATAGTTGTATACTATTGACCACTTAGAAGGTAGATAGTTGTATACCATTGAACAGTTAAAAGGTAGATCGTTGTATTCTATTGACCACTAAAAAGGTAGATAGTTGTATACTATTGACCACTTAGAAGGTAGATAGTTGTATACCATTGAACAGTTAAAAGGTAGATCGTTGTATTCTATTGACCACTTAAAAGGTAGATAGTTGTATACCATTGAACAGTTAAAAGGTAGATCGTTGTATACCATTGACCACTTAAAAGGTAGATCGTTGTATACCATCTACCACTTAAAAGGTAGATCGTTGTATACCACTGACCAGTTAAAAGGTAGGTATTGACCAGTTAAAAGGTAGATCGTTGTTTACTATTGACCACTTAAAAGGTAGATAGTTGTATACCATTGACCAGTTAAAAGGTAGATAGTTGTATACCATTGACCAGTTAAAAGGTAGATCGTTGTATACTATTGACCACTTAAAAGGTAGATCGTTGTATACCATTGACCACTTAAAAGGTAGATAGTTGTGTACCATTGACCACATAAAAGGTATAAAGTTGTGTACCATTGACGACTTAAAAGGTAGATAGTTGTGTACCATTGACAACTTAAAAGGTATATAGTTGTGTACCATTGACCACTTAAAAGGTAGAAAGTTGTGTACCATTGACCACTTAAAAAGTAAATAGTTGTGTACCATTGGCCACTAAAATGGTAGATAGTTGTATACCATTAACCACTTAAAAGGTAGATAGTTGTATACCATTGACCAGTTAAAAGGTAGATCGTTGTATTCTATTGACCACTTAAAAGGTAGATAGATGTATACCATTGAACAGTTAAAAGATAGATCGTTGTATTCTATTGACCACTTAAAAGGTAGATAGTTGTATACCATTGAACAGTTAAAAGGTAGATCGTTGTATTCTATTGACCACTAAAAAGGTAGATAGTTGTATACTATTGACCACTTAGAAGGTAGATAGTTGTATACCATTGAACAGTTAAAAGGTAGATTGTTGTATACTATTGACCACTTAAAAGGTAGATAGGTGTATACCATTGACCAGTTAAAAGGTAGATCGTTGTATTCTATTGACCAGTTAAAAGGTAGATAGGTGTTTATCATTGACCAGTTAAAAGGTAGATCGTTGTATACCATTGACCAGTTAAAAGGTAGATGTTGTATACTATTGACCAGTTAAAAGGTAGATAGTTGTATACCATTGACGAGTTAAAAGGTAGATCGTTGTATGCTATTGACCACTTAAAAGGTAGATAGGTGTTTACCATTGACCAGTTTAAAAGTAGATCGTTTTATACTATTGACCACTTAAAAGGCAGATAGTTGTTTACCATTGACCAGTTAAAAGGTAAATAGTTGTATACCATTGACCACTTAAAAGTTAGATAGGTGTATACCATTGACCAGTTAAAAGGTAGATCGTTGTATACTATTGACCACTTAAAAGGTAGATAGTTTTATACCATTGACCACTAAAAAGGTAGATCGTTGTATTCTATTGACTAGTTAAAAGGTAGATAGTTGTATACTATTGACCACTTAAATTGTAGATAGTTGTATACCATTGACCACTAAAAGGTAGATCGTTGTATTCTATTGACTAGTTAAAAGGTAGATAGTTGTATACTATTGAGCACTTAAAAGGTAGATAGTTGTATACCATTGACCACTTAAAATGTAGATAGGTGTATACCATTGACCAGTTTAAAGGTAGATCGTTGTATACTATTGACCACTTAAAAGGTAGATAGTTGTATACCATTGACCAGTTAAAAGGTAGATAGGTGTATACTATTGAACATTTAAATGGTAGATCGTTGTATACCATTGACCACTTAAAAGGATGATAGTTGTATACTATTGACCACTTAAAAGGTAGAAAGTTGTATACCATTGACCAGTTAAAAGGTAGATAGTTGTATAATATTGACCACTTAAAAGGTATATAGGTGTATACCATTGACCAGTTAAAAGGTAGATAGTTGTATACTATTGACCACATAAAAGGTAGATATTTGTATACCATTGACCAGCTAAAAGGTAGATCGTTGTATACTATTGACCACTTAAACGGTAAATAGGTGTTTACCATTGACCAGTTAAAAGGTAGATAGTTGTATACTATTGAGCACTTAAAAGGTAGATAGTTGTATACCATTAACCAGTTAAAAGGTAGATAGTTGTATACCATTGACCACTTAAAATGTAGATAGGTGTATACCATTGACCAGTTTAAATGTATATCGTTGTATACTATTGACCACTTAAAAGGTAGATAGTTGTATACCATTGACCAGTTAAAAGGTAGATAGGTGTATACTATTGAACATTTAAATGGTAGATAGTTGTATACCATTGACCACTTAAAAGGTAGATAGTTGTAAACATTTGACCAGTTAAAAGGTACTTAAAAGTTGTATACTATTGACCACGTAAAAGGTAGATAGTTGTATACCATTGACCAGTTAAAAGGTAGATAGTTGTATACCATTGACCAGTTAAAAGGTAGATAGTTGTATACTATTGACCACTTAAAAGATAGATAGTTGTATACCATTGACCAGTTAAAAGGTAGATAGTTGTATACCATTGACCAGTTAAAAGGTAGATATTAGTATATTATTGACCACTTAAAAGGTAGATAGTTGTATACCATTGACCACTTAAAAGGTAGATAGTTGTATACCATTGACCAGTTAAAAGGTACTTAAAAGTTGTATACTATTGACCACGTAAAAGGTAGATAGTTGTATACCATTGACCAGTTAAAAGGTAGATAGTTGTATACCATTGACCAGTTAAAAGGTAGATATTTGTATACTATTGAACATTTAAATGGTAGATAGTTGTATACCATTGACCACTTAAAAGGTAGATAGTTGTATACCATTGACCAGTTAAAAGGTACTTAAAAGTTGTATACTATTGACCACGTAAAAGGTAGATAGTTGTATACCATTGACCAGTTAAAAGGTAGATAGTTGTATACCATTGACCAGTTAAAAGGTAGATAGTTGTATACTATTGACCACTTAAAAGGTAGATAGTTGTATACCATTGATCAGTTAAAAGGTAGATAGTTGTATACCATTGACCAGTTAAAAGGTAGATAATTGTATACTATTGACCACTTAAAAGGTAGATAGTTGTATACTTTTAACTTCTCAAAGACTTTTTTTGCAGATGAAAGTAATTGCCAGAGCGAGAATTTATTTCCGTCTACCCGGAAATGGTAAAGAGAACATTGTGATACCGCAAATATAGCTCGAGGAGCTCTATGCGTCGTTTATGAAACCGCACAGAGCTCCCGACGGCAGGAAGCACTATGAGTCAATATGCCCCATAATCCCGCATAGAGCTCTTCAATTTGGATATATCGACTTCGATATTAAATAAGACAATTTAGGGAACTATTACAACATCTACCACTTCTTCCACAACAACATCAATAACGATCATTATTGCTGTCGATTTCTTCTATCATTATCTTCATCTTTAACATTGGCTTCGCCATCATCATTAAACAACACCTCTTTCAATGATTAAACAATGCAACTATAGTGTATAATTGAATTATGTTAATTTATAAAAAATAAATGAATTCTTCTTTCACTAATACATTGCACACAAGAGACAAATTTAATCTTTATCATCTATTTCTTACATGGGTCACACAAAGTGACACTGCTGTAATGGAGATGCTGAATAACAATTAATACATAATCAACAAAGACCCACTTGTACACACTTTATAAACGCCCAATGACTTGTTAATATCCTTCATCTGAAAAAAAAAGAGAAGTTAAAATGAATGACGGGATGAACTGGTAGTCCAATTTCTGGAGTTAAAGCAAAAGAAAATACACTTATCCGTCGTCGTGCAAGCGGTCCTTCTATCAACTATAGGGGCATTAAACAAAATGATTATTAAACTAAAGAAAAATTCGGAATTTTATTATAGAGATGGTCCTAATGCATAATTATAATAATGATGGCGTTAAGGGTCTAGCAAATAACGTGATAGTCGATAGTCAGTATGTTTATCATTTTCAATTCCGGAGCTCTATGCGTCAAGATGTCAGGCCCGTTTTAAAATTGATGTGTATTTGATGCATAGAGCTTCCGGGATCTCTTATCGGCGAGACTTAACGCGTTGGACTCCCCGGGAGCTCTATATGTCAGGAGATCTATGCGGTCTCCCATATATACATTTTCATACTGGAAATAACTTCTGGTTTTGGAAATAACTTCTGGTTTCATTACATACCAAATAGACTACTGATTTCGAAAATAATTTAAAAGCTATATTCCTCCTTAATACTCCAGTTTCAAACATTTTCCGGGAATGTCAAATGTCATTTGTTTTTGAGACGGTTTTTAAGGGGAATAACGAATCTCGAGCCATTTGATGTTCGAAATGTCAAGTTGGTTTTGTTACTGAAAGTTCAATTTGAATATCAAAAAATAGAACTAACTTCTAGTTTCTCTTGTAGGTGTGGGTCGATGTCTATGCGTATGACTGAATTATTTAGAATTAATTACAGAACATCTCAGTATCTGACGACGGAAATTAGCAAATTTCTTTCAAAATGATATTTAAATGATATTTAAATGGAAGAGATACAGAGCTACGTGATTGGTAATTCTACCAGCCACCAGTTCATGGTCGATTTTATAGGTGTGCTTTTCTACCTAAATAAGATATGTATATTTTAAAGTTGATCGTAAGTAATATCAAACCGTTAATATCAGAATGCTGATCGCTTACGTCAGATGTCGCGGGTTCGATCTTTATTTCAAACCTTTCGCCTCTCAAAAATAATACTCAGTACTTGTTCTACTCAGATAACGCAGCCGATACCGATTGATATAAGCTCTGAACTTAATGTATAATTGAGATAAAATTAGTTAATTTAAACAGCGTCAGATGTATATATTTGATAACGTTTTAGTTTAAATTTCAACATTCGCATCGCGCTTTAAAAGCAGAGATGATATCAGTTATTTATGTTCCGGCACAATTTAACACTAAATTATTTATCGTCGATCATATTTGTGGGATCCGCAAAGCGGTTAACCAGTACCAGATACACCTTATCTTCGTGAGGCACTGACTACGTCCCCACAAAGTCAAATGTGGGAGACTAATTGCCGCGATCAATAATAACAGAGACTGCAAATAATCTTGTAATAATCATCAATGGTTCTACAATATCAGTATCACGGTTTATACTCTAAATAATAATAACATTGTGGTATAACTAACATATTAAATGTTTTACTGAAACTGCCCATGCATAAAACACCATGGCTGTTCAGCTCCTGAAAAATCGAGTGTCGCACGTGTGGTATAGTTGAAGAGTATTTGACGCTGGGTGGCCGAAGGGTCAAAGGTTTGATTCACCGGTTGGCCCGAGTATTCTTGAGCGAAACATGAATCGAACGGTATTTGTCCTAGTTGTACACTACCAAAATTCGTCTTATTTTGTCACAAAATTTGACCTTAACTAAAACTTTATGAAATAACCCCGACCTCTGCCATACATAAAAATATACAAAAAATAGTTCTGGAAAAGTTCTACGGTACTAAAATAGCGTAAAGTATAAAGTTGTATTAATATTATCGACAACTCTGTTAATTTATTTCATCCCATTAGTAAGAGTTATTCACCTTTGGTTAAAACTATGAAAACCATTCAATGCCTCTGAGTATTCACTATTTATGTAAGCTCATAAGATTCCTATAGTCATTCATCTAATACAATCACTTTACTCTAAACGCTGAGGTCATGGGTTCGAATCCAGTCCAGTCCAGTCCAAAGACTTTATATTTATTTATTAAGATAAATATAAATTTAAATAAATAAATGTAGATTTCAGGGTCAAAGTATAACTTAAATATCTCATAAAAAATTGATCGGTAGAAACATTTGTTTTCGTTCTATCTTTAAAGCCACGCTAATTCCGAAAAACTATATCAAATTTCTTTTAGTTTTAATCAATCATTATCTAAGTATAGATGTAACTACCCTGCATTTCTTGTCTGCGTAAAATTATACCCATAAAATAAATGTTGTGCTTCTGGGGTATGTATTTGGCTTCCCTCCATTAATTATTATCTATAAAGATCTTATTTTAAATCAATATTGAATTGGCTTATGGCTTTTGATTAATTAACATCTCACACACTGTAAATTCTAAATAATTCTTATACAAGTTAAGCAAGGTTGCTACTTTAAATAAACAGAAAAAAATCTGCAACATAGCAATACTTACATGTCTGTGGTAAAAGGCGGCTACCGTGAGTTATTTCCATGAACAGTTTGTGTGTTTGAATATTAAGCGTCATTTTTTCCATCGAGGGCTGACAAACGATCAGTAAACATAACCACTCTTTCATGGAGTCCTCGAAGGTTAACCAATACTCGAACACACCCCATCTCCGCAAGCAGCTGCATACTTTCCCACTCGAATCGGCCATGAGAGACGAATGACAATGTGACGCAAGGTCATATACCAATTATCAAGGACAATGCGGTCGGCCGGGGATTCGAACTCACGGCTCTTGGATTAATCGCCAGACGCGTTACCGATTAAGCTTACTGGGCTCGGTCCGATCCGTGACGTTAAACCAATAGTATGACGCAATTCAAAATATGTTTTTATTTGTTGTGTACCGAACCGGATATTTCATATAAGTTTGTAGATATGTTTTTTTTGCCAGATTTAAGGTTTCCATAGTAATTTTAACAAAAATTAACAGAAATCGTATAGCATATTAACCACTTGAAATTTTATGAAAAAAAACCCCGTAGTTTCATTGTTGAGTGGGCAGGTAGGAGAACTGAGAAAAACTATTTTTGCAGGAGTGTCATCATACAGTTTAATGTTGAATGTCTATTTTAAAAAAAAGCAATATACATGTTTGTTATATGCCTTTACTAGAATATTAAAGAAAACCTAAATAAGTATAAAGTATAAATCAAACTGTAGTACACGTGAAATGCACGTGTTCACATATAAGTAAGTGCTTTTCTTTCACTAAAACAATTATCAACTAATTAGTCGACGAATTTAGTAAATTTGAAGTGCTACAATTTTAAAATCACTTGCAATTATCTTAAATAAATTCAGTTTATTATGTCTTGAAATCTGCACGTCAGTGCAAGGCATGCTCTTTATTACAAACCCAGCATAACATACTGACTTGAACTGTGTGTTATGAATCTCGGTATGTCATTCTAAAGCATCTGTTACCTCCACATAACTCAGTTAGTTTTCGTAACAGCATCGTATGTAGTGCCCGTATACTATTTATTTCTCAAAGGCACTCACAGAGTGCAAGGCAGCCACAAGTAACCAGAAATAACATACCTTACCGATTTTCTAATTGGTTTAACTATGTTTGAACACGTTACTTGTAATACATCTTACACATTAGGAAAGTCACGCTCGAAATCTTCCTGGGTGGAACCAGTATGTGGTGTCCTGCTCAAGGACACCACACATACTCGTGACGGAGGATAGAACTGTTCTTCGTATATAAATCTACACACATCCAGTGTAAGGTACTCACAATTAACACACCCATGTTCTAATTAGTTTAACTCTGTTTTTAATACATTACATGTTATATATCGCATCCAGTTTCTATTGGCGAAGACGTATCTCAGAAAGAATCTGAGTAGATCCACCGTCCTCCCGCCAGTCGTAACCAGCTAACTTTCTCATATACATGTTATTAACCATACGTGAACAAAGACTAGAGGTTGCGGGTTCGATCCCCAGTTCGACCCGATACCTCATGTAAGCTCTGAGCTTTCATTGCAATCGAGCTCAAATAAGTATAAACTAAACTAACAACGACCTCAACCGTAAGGGGTTAAGTTTTCTTGGGATGGCGTCTTAAACCACTCGCTTAAGGACGACCCTATATATTTTAACAAACCAAAGGTCAGTTCAGTTCAAACCTGAAAACAGCATGCAGAAAAAAACAACACAGGTGCGTAACGATTATATATAAACATGCACTTGCAAGTTGAATATGTTTACCCCTTTAACTTTTTTTTGTATTTTGGGTTGTTTAATTTCCATTCGTAACACAAGTCTCACATTTTGTTTAATATGCTTATTTCAGAAAATGTAATGGCAATTGGAAACATCCCCAGCACTCTCCATAGTGGTTGATCAGGATGTACGAATATTTAGGTGGGTTAAATTATTGAAAACCAGTCTAGATTTGAACTCCAGTTCTGTAAATATCAACAAACCACATTCTAAGTCATTAGAACAGAACGTTGTATTTGTTCAAGTCTATGTTACAACGGTATACTGGACTGTATTATGCAAGATTGTTGCAATTCAATCGGATATTTATTAGAGATTATTATTATCTTGACCACTATATTACCTTCCTAACCAGCAAAGCGTTTACTGCCTATTTTAAATCCTTCTCTATAGCCAACCTTTGGTTACTATCCTACCCTCTGTTACTATGTATGATTTTCAAGTTTTCTTTTTTTTTCTCTCCCTCTCAAATATGCGAAGATTTTAAGACATTTTCTGGATATCACGAATGCCAGAAGTGCTACTTAGGAAAGAATTTGTAATTTAAAATTTCGTAATTGAAACGAAGTATATTCGTTTTGTAGAATTATCATATTTCCAATGTTTGCATTCACCTATGAAAGAGATGCCATTTTTTGTGTACGTTTAACCATTAAAAGTACCAAAGCTAATTAAGAAAATCAATAGAGGCGCTGATGTTTTAGTCAAGCTTCAAACACTTGCATACTTTATACATAAAACATATAACTGTAGCTGGTACATTATTAAAAAACATCAGGATCATTACGCTATTTTCGACAGTAATATCTTCAACAATATAATCCACTCTTACTTCCGGAATGAGGTATACGGCATTAATGGAGGAGATTGAAATATGCCTATTGGAATTATGGGCTATTTTTAATTTTTTTTTTGCTTTGATTTTTTTTATATCTTCATAATCACATTCCATTGTAATGGAAGTGTTGTCTTTCATTTCTTAATTGTTATTGCTTATATTGATATTCGCCGTTATATCCTGTATAGCTATAATGACATTTTTGAGATTTTTCTTTTCTTTGTAAAATATGTTTTGTTTCCTATTCCGTCTTTCCATTAAACATCAAATGGTTATTGTATTATTTACTCTGGTCATACGTGTCTCAACGATGAGTAATTGTGGCTAAGGTGGGTGTATTAAAACTGATGATTAAATTTTCTTTAGAGAGAACAAAAATAAACACATTATATAAATAATATAATTACAAAACTTATGAATCGACAATGATGTGTTATCACATATGGAACGTACGGTTAGTACATGTGACTTTTTAAGTACCGATATAAAGTCTCTTTTGTTCAATTCCATTATGTCAAATTAAAACTTTGTAATGTAAATTCTATATTTTATTTTCCCAAATCAAAAATCTACATACAATCAAATACCTCTTAAAACCATCTGCTATGAACATTAATTTGAACAATTTCACATAATAATAATGTTGTTGTTGTTGTTGTTGTTGTTGTTGTTGTTGTTGTTGTTGTTGTATGGTGTTTAGCGTCGCTTTCAACATTTTTTTAGTCATATCACGACGGTGTCTACTTGAGACAGTATTCTAAGCGCTGTCACACTGGAGTATCATGCCGCAGACACTTGGTATGATACCCCACCCAGTCACATTATACTAACACCGACCAGACCTAGAACTCTCCTCTAAATGCTGAGCGTCAAGCGAGGAAGCTTCTAGTACCATTTTTTAAAGTCATTGGTATGACCCGGCCGGGGATTGAACCCACGATCTTCCGCATGCGAGGCGGACGCTCTACCACTAGACCACGCCGCGGTCCACATAATAATAATAATAAATATCAATAAAACTGAATATGGTTCTCTGCATATTTTCTGTTGTTACAATTGAAAATATTCGTTGAAAATAGTTTTGTGTGTATTGTATGTGTGTGTGTGTGTGGAGAGGACGGTAAATAATTAAGAATAGCGTTTCGTGAATTTAACAATTTTTAAACAAAGCTGCGGTCTTCTGTTTTTACTCTGTTTTTATTCTTTATATTCGAAATTTATGGAAATCTGCGTTTTCGTGGTTTTTACAAACACTAGACTTCATTCATTGATATATTGTGTTTTCACATACTTTTACTTAATGACAATGATCCTACATACCGTGTGTTTCTCCAACTGTGTTTTGTTTTTGTGTTGAATTGGTGTTTCGGAAGTTGTATTCGCAATTAACGCATATATTTTTAACCTTATGTATCTGTGCATTGGGCCTATGAAATCTTTCTCACAGTGCGCATTTATATAACATCGGTTTGTTACTTTTAGGTTTCATCAAAAAGTTGTTTTACTTTTCTCTAATCCATAGAACCACAGAAAACACTTGTTTTACCGGTCAAGGTTTAATGCGATTCTCGCTTACAACTTCTATTATCTTCTTGTAGTTTCATATTCTTTGCAGGACGCTGAACTCCCGTGTCTGGTAGACACTCGATATAGCGCTAAAATTCAGTTTTACTGAAAAGAAACGTTATATCCGACACATTGTACCAAAAAAAAACAAACAAAAACGGATTATCATAATATTATATGCATCGAAAGACAAGTAAGATTTATATGCATTTTTTTTTCATTTTTATTTTTTTCCATTTTATAACATGTGTAAATTTAAATGCAATACTGTTTTCAATACGATGAAGAATTTGACATTCATAAAATACCCAAAAGATGAATGAACATGTTATGAGATGAAATACAAGAAACAAGTATTAACAATGCTTTGTGTATAACAGACATGGCACAGAAATAAAACAAACAAAAACGACACAACAAAATAAATGCAAATGCAAAATAATTGCCAAATAAAATTGCACAACACCTTTTTTCTAATTCTCTCATTTTTATGCTTGAATTTTTTTTTGGCTTAAATAAGTTTCTAACTATATATTGCTTATGGCAACGAATATTTATTTTAGTATATGGATATGATCAGAAAGGCATTTAAGCCGATACGGCCTACGAGTTAAATACATACTATGTATCACCTTTTGAAAACAAAATTTGAAGCTTACAGCTTGGGTTTAATAGATAATGGACTTAATTAGTCACATTGTATATGATAATTTAACTGAAAATATAAAAAATAAATAATGCAAAATGATTATAGCGAATAGATATATAGATTTTCGTTCTTCTTTCACTCACACGAATTATTTTTTGATATCATAAATACAAAGAAACGCAAATCAAAGTAATATTAAGGGTAATTCAGAAAGTTCTGTATTCAGTAAGAATATCACATGTCCGCTAGTATTCACGTTTTACATTCGAATACCAGCCAAAGTTTGTAATTCTGATTTGTATCTCTCTCTCTCTCTCTCTCTCTCTCTCTCTCTCTCTCTCTTAAAAAAGTTTGTCGAAATGTTTTAGATTGAGGTTATCAGAACACTATGCCTTCTGAATGTTAGTGTTGATGAGAAAATGTTCCTTCTTCATAAAAAAAGTTCTAATAATTGTTGAAATAGTCAGATCCATTTTGTTACGTAAAATGCGTAGAAGTAGTAGTAAAAGTAGTAGTAGTAGTAGTAGTAGTAGTAGTAGTAGTAGTAGTAGTAGTAGTTAAATGTTCCAGTAAGCGCTGAATGTTTCTGTAACGTTGAGAATCTATTCTGTTATCATTCTAGTATTGCACAATCGATGAACACGTGTGATAAGTTTTTTGTCCATAGTTGGCTGGCAGTGACTGACTGAGTCATAATAAATAAATAAATAATTTGTTGCTATGTACAAAGCTGGTCGGCATCTCGTTGAATTCGGAAAATAATATTCCAGTTTCTTCGTTTAGCCACATAATATAGTTTGTAACTGTTCATGCTACGAGTCTAGTATAACGTTCTGCTCCAGTTCCAAACGTCCCATATTCGATGTATTATAAATGTGTTAAGGCAAGACGTTTGCATCAATATAATATTATCTTATATCCCCCCGGGGTACGGCTCGCCGGCAGTCTCCCAGGTAGTCGTTATAATACCCTTTGGAATGATCCAACGCAGCAATGTACGTCGATTTCCCGCGAAAAATAAATATATTTCCGCGAGATTAATTGGAATGTTAAGTCAAGTCTGGATGTGCCGGTATTCATTATTCATCAGAATCACAAATGTCCAAAATTATTATTAGTGAATACTGAACTTCTCCACAGACTGCGCCGTCAACTTAAATCGTGCCACCGGCATTAAGTTGGAGACCACCTCCTCCGTCCATTGAAACATTTCCGTCGATGCGATGTGGAGTTCCCTTTCGTAGGATAGCATCTCCACTGATTCTTCCTCGCAGAAAGCGCTGCACACGTTTGGTAGTACGATAGACATATTCGTTGAAACTTCGCTAACTTCCCAAGTAAATTCAAATAAAATGTTCAAATAGTTTCCTAAGTCGTCTTCGCACGAGTCGTAGTTAACTTGAATAACTGCGTCAATAAATCGCTGAGATAATTCTCAAGTATAAGGTTTTTCTCTCAAGTTGATCGTTTAGCTACCAATGTAGTTATGTTCGATGTGAGAGCGTATCGCGCTTATATACAAGCAAGCGCGGTATGCAATGACTGTATATCGTGAAGAAGGCCGTACTAGTTTACATATCACTCTATCACTGGCTTGATCGCCTCTCCTTTGAATTTTTTTGAAAGAAACCGACTTTTTATATATTGGCCACTCAAATGGCAAGAATGCTTACCGGAATGAGATGTTAAACTGAGTCATCGATGCTTATCACGATGGATTCCAAACTGCACCATACTTCCTTATCAAGGCCGGAATTATCTTGACCACTATATTACCTTCCTAACCAGTAAAGCGTTTACTGCCTATTTTAAATTCTTCTCTATAGCCAACCTTTGGTTACTATCCTACCCTCTGTTACTATGTATGATTTTCAAGTTTTCTTTTTTTTTCTCCCTCTCAAATATGCGAAGATTTTAAGACATTTTCTGGATTTCACGAATGCCAGAAGTGCTACTTAGGAAAGAATTTGTAATTTAAAATTTCGTAATTGAAACGAAGTATATTCGTTTTGTAGAATTATCATATTTCCAATGTTTGCATTCACCTATGAAAGAGATGCCATTTTTTGTGTACGTTTAACCATTAAAAGTACCAAAGCTAATTAAGAAAATCAATAGAGGCGCTGATGTTTTAGTCAAGCTTCAAACACTTGCATACTTTATACATAAAACATATAACTGTAGCTGGCACATTATTAAAAAACATCAGGATCATTACGCTATTTTCGACAGTAATATCTTCAACAATATAATCCACTCTAACTTCCGGAATGAGGTATACGGCATTAATGGAGGAGATTGGAATTATGGGCTATTTTTTATTTTTTGCTTTGATTTTTTTATATCTTGATAATCACATTCCATTGTAATGGAAGTGATGTCTTTCATTTCTTAATTGTTATTGCTTATATTGATATTCGCCGTTATATCCTGTATAGCTATAATGACATTTTTGAGATTTTTCTTTTCTTTGTAAAATATGTTTTGTTTCCTATTCCGTCTTTCCATTAAACATCAAATGGTTATTGTATTATTTACTCTGGTCACACGTGTCTCAACGATGAGTAGTTGTGGCTAAGGTCGGGTGTACTAAAACTGATAATTATATTTTCTTTAAAGAGATTACAAAACATATGAATCGACAATGTTGCGTTATCACATATGGCACGTGCGGTTATAACATGTGATTTTTTAATTACCGATATAAAGTCTCTTTTGTTCAGTTCTATTATGTCAAATCAAAACTTTGTGATGTAAATTCTATATTTTATTTTTCCAAATAAAAAATCAACATACAATCAAATACCTCTTAAAACCATCTGCTATGAACATTAATTTGAACAATTTCACATAATAATAATGTTGTTGTTGTTGTTGTATGGTGTTTAGCGTCGCTTTCAATATTTTTTTAGTCATATCGCGACGGTGTCTACTTGAGACAGTATTCTAAGCGCTGTCACACTGGAGGATCATGCCGCAGACACTTGGTATGATACCCCACCCAGTCACATTATACTGACACCGGGCTGACCAGACCTAGAACTGTCCTCTAAATGCTGAGCGTCAAGCGAGGAAGCTTCTAGTACCATTTTTAAAGTCTTTGGTATGACCCGAACGGGGATTGAACCCACGATCTTCCGCATGCGAGGCGGACGCTCTACCACTAGACCACGCTGCGGTCCACATAATAATAAATGAATAGCTTTAAATCGATAGCACTTAAATATACTATACATTATTGTTGAATTCGTGTATGCAAAATAAAAAATCTACATACATGTATAACTTAACACGTTTGAATTCTAATTTAAACAATTAGGCAAAAATCAATTACGAACTTATAGTTCTTCGATTATGCCAAATAACAAATCTATATAACGGGCTTGTTAGTTTTTGGGACAAGATCCAATGATAATGATAATGATAATGATGATGATGATGATGATGATGATGATGATGATGATGATGATAATGATAATGATAATGCTGTTGATGATGAGGATGAGGATGATGATGATGATAATAATAATAATAATAATAATAATAATAATAATAATAATAATAATAATAATAAATAATGATAATAATAAATTAAATTGACTGAACAGCTGAATGGGAGAAAAACAATACAATTAAAGCAAGTATCCAAGGACAGTAACACACTTTTTATACGTTAGTCATACCAAGACGTATCGTGTCCGTGTAATTCCCCTTTCCCCGTATTATTTGTACGATACAATAATCCGACATTTTATTATACGTCTAAGTTATGCAACAGTCAACGTGATAAGATTAAGACTCGTGAACAAGGCTATAAAGTATTTTTCAGACGATTAGCACGATAAAAGATAACCCTTGTTGCAATACCTTTTATCAGGGAAAGTCCCTTACAAATAGTATTTATGGTCGTTTATACTTAGATAAAAAGCGAAATATGTTCGGCGATCCCACTTGGTTGTTGAAACTTGATATATTATTAATAAAAAAAAAATAACATAAAACGTAATATTCAACGGGATAAATGCATAAATTATTATTCAATTTGGTAAGGTGCGAATATATAATGAATGTCGCATTATTTATTTGATGGAGTACCTGTGAATGCTTCAAATAATTTGCATTCTTGTTTTGTTTTGTTGAATTAAGAAAGAAAAAAACCTGTATCAAAGTTGTTTCAATGAAATGAAATACATACTTGACGTTTTCCGCTACTGCGGTAGTAATGCAAACATCCCTCTTAAATACCTCCACTTCGCCCATGATCATTGCAAACATGGTATTTGAAGGTGTATATATATATATACAACGTGTATATTAATTAATGATGGATCTTGGACGAGATTAATTTTTTTATAGACTGGGGCTAATTGAAAAGATATCAACATATTAATCCGACAAAATCAAATACCAGAAAAAAATAATGCTAGCAATGAAAGTAAATTTAACCACTATAACAGCCACGACAGCATCCGACCACTTTTAGAGACAAATTAAGAATCGGTTAGAAAGATGCTATCCATTATATAAAAAAAATTGAAATGAGATTTGGGAAGCACATTTTGATATTAACAATATTCAGTAAATCAGCATTTTCAATTAAACGCATGTTGTTAGAGAATATTTTACTGTTTTCGACGGTATCAAAGTGCACTTTTTCCGTGATGCCATGAATCTAAAGTATAAACTAATACGGGTATATATCGATAAACATTCACAATATTTTTAGTTGTTCGAAATAATTTTCTTTTTTTTATTTGAGATAAGCAATCATTCACGGAATGTAAAAAGTAATAACCATGAAAAGTACTCGTAGTGAAATTCTTCTTACAAACTGAACTTGCAATAGTTTCAATGTCTTCAATCTTTACTTTTCAAAGGTTATACTTTATAAACGCTATCGTGCATATATTATTTCTATGACACGTTATATATTAAGGATACAGTAGAACTTCGTTGGCTCGAACACGGATGGCTAGAACACCACATATAGCTCGAACCACTTATCTGATCCCGGCCGATTCCTATTTCAATGTTTTTACAGTGATGTATGGTGTGATGTTCAACAAAACCTGTCTCGAACAACCCTCATCTCGAGCCCTGTCGGGTTTGAGCCGTCGAAGTTCTACTGTATACGGAGTTTATCAATAATAAGGCATGTGTCCTCTATGGCCGAGCAGTCTAAGGTCTGTCACCTGATGACTAATTACCTCTCATCCCTGAGGTTATGGGTTCGAGTCGAGTTCGGTTTACATACTTTGTGTGAGAAGGTTTGCCAGTCATAGACTTCTTACGGAAGGACGGTGACTACATTTAGATTCATTCTGAGGTATTCTTTCATCAATAAAACTGAATATGGTTCTCTGCATATTTTCTGTTGTTACAATTGAAAATATTCGTTGAAAATAGTTTTGTGTGTATTGTAGGTGTGTGTGTGTGTGTGTGTGTGTGTGTGTGTGTGTGTGTGGAGAGGACGGTAAATAATTTAGAATAGCGTTTCGTGAATTTAACAATTTTTAAACAAAGCTGCGATCTTCTGTTTTTACTCTGTTTTTATTCTTTATATTCGAAATGTATGGAAATCTGCGTTTTCGTGGTTTTTACAAACACTAGACTTCATTCATTGATATATTGTGTTTTCACATACTTTTACTTAATGACAATGATCCTACATACCGTGTGTTTCTCCAACTGTGTTTTGTTTTTGTGTTGAATTGGTGTTTCGGAAGTTGTATTCGCAATAAACGCATATATTTTTAACCTTATGTATCTGTGCAGTGGGCCTATGAAATCTTGCTCACAGTGCGCATTTATATAACATCGGTTTGTTACTTTTAGGTTTCATCAAAAAGTTGTTTTACTTTTCTCTAATCCATAGAACCACAGAAAACACTTGTTTTACCGGTCAAGGTTTAATGCGATTCTCGCTTACAACTTCTATTATCTTCTTGTAGTTTCAGATTCTTTGCAGGACGCTGAACTCCCGTGTCTGGTTGACACTCGATATAGCGCTAAATTTCAGTTTTACTGAAAAGAAACGTTATATCCGACATACTGTACCAAAAAAAACAACAACCGGATTATCATAATATTATATGCATCGAAAGACAAGTAAGATTTATATGCATTTTTTTTTCATTTTTATTTTTTTCCATTTTATAACATTTGTAAATTTAAATGCAATACTGTTTTCAATACGATGAAGAATTTGACATTCATAAAATACCCAAAAGATGAATGAACATGTTATGAGATGAAATACAAGCAACAAGTATTAACAATGCTTTGTGTATAACAGACATGGCACAGAAATAAAACAAACAAAAACGACACAACAAAATAAATGCAAATGCAAAATAATTGCCAAATAAAATTGCACAACACCTTTTTTTCTAATTCTCTCATTTTTATGCTTGATTTTTTTTTGGCTTAAATAAGTTTCTAACTATATATTGCTTATGGCAGCGAATATCTATTCTAGTATATGGATATGATCAGAAAGGCATATAAGCCGATACGGCCTACGAGTTAAATACATACTATGTATCACCTTTTGAAAACAAAATTTGAAGCTTACAGCTTGGGTTTAATAGATAATGGACTTAATTAGCCACATTGTATATGATAATTTAACTGAAAATATAAAAAATAAATAATGCAAAATGATTATAGCGAATAGATATATAGATTTTCGTTCTTCTTTCACTCACACAAATTTTCCCTAACTTTAAATAATGAAATTAAATTCAAAGGAAATGCTACTAGTACCCTAGGTAATCATATATCTGCTACCTTAACCTTACATATTATTTATACTATATTTTATCAATGTTTGACAGAAATGTATCGAGAACATTTGATAAAAACTATGACATGTTAAACATTATTATATATATATATATCATAAATACAAAGAAACGCAAATCAAAGTAATATTAAGGGTAATTCAGAAAGTTCTGTATTCAGTAAGAATATCACATGTCCGCTAGTATTCACGTTTTACATTCGAATACCAGCCAAAGTTTGTAATTCTGATTTGTAGCTCTCTCTCTCTTAAAAAAGTTTGTCGAAATGTTTTAGAGTGAGGTTATCAGAACACTATGCCTTCTGAATGTTAGTGTCGATGAGAAAATGTTCCTTCTTCATAAAAAAGTTCTAATAATTGTTGAAATAGTCAGATCCATTTTGTTACGTAAAATGCGTAGAAGTAGTAGTAAAAGTAGTAGTAGTAGTAGTAGTAGTAGTAGTAATTAAATGTTCCAGTAAGCGCTGAATGTTTCTGTAACGTTGAGAATCTATTCTGTTATCATTCTAGTATTGCACAATCGATGAACACGTGTGATAAGTTTTTTGTCCATAGTTGGCTGGCAGTGACTGACTGAGTCATAATAAATAAATAAATAATTTGTTGCTATGTACAAAGCTGGTCGGCATCTCGTTGAATTCGGAAAATAATATTCCAGTTTCTTCGTTTAGCCACATAATATAGTTTGTAACTGTTCATGCTACGAGTCTAGTATAACGTTCTGCTCCAGTTCCAAACGTCCCATATTCGATGTATTATAAATGTGTTAAGGCAAGACGTTTGCATCAATATAATATTATCTTACATCCCCCTGGGGTACGGCTCGCCGGCAGTCTCCCAGGTAGTCGTTATAATACCCTTTGGAATGATCCAACGCAGCAATGTACGTCGATTTCCCGCGAAAAATAAATATATTTCCGCGAGATTATTTGGAATGTTAAGTCCAGTCTGGATGTGTCGGTATTCATTATTCATCACAATCACAAATGTCCAAAATTATTATTAGTGAATACTGAACTTCTCCACAGACTGCGCCGTCAACTTAAATCGTGCCACCGGCGTTAAGTTGGAGACCACCTCCTCCGTCCATGGAAACATTTCCGTCGATGCGATGTGGAGTTCCCTTTCGTAGGATAGCATCTCCACTGATTCTTCCTCGCAGAAGGCGCTGCACACGTTTGGTAGTACGATAGACATATTCGTTGAAACTTCGTTAACTTCCCAAGTAAATTCAAATAAAATGTTCAAATAGTTTCCTAAGTCGTCTTCGCACGAGTCGTAGTTAACTTGAATAACTGCGTCAATAAATCGCTGAGATAATTCTCAAGTATTAGCTTTTTCTCTCAAGTTGATCGTTTAGCTATCAATGTAGTTATGTTCGATGTGAGAGCGTATCGCGCTTATATACAAGCAAGCGCGGTATGCAATGACTGTATATCGTGAAGAAGGCCGTACTAATTTACATATCACTGTATTACGACTAACCAAAAACGCCAATATATGAAATAGTTTTAACGATACGCCCTTTAAAACTGTCAGTCACGATGTCAAAAACCGGTACTACTCGAAAACACTCGGGCAATCCCGGAATTCTTTGCTCGATTTAAAAAAAAAAAAGTAGTAAGTTATTGAAAGATATCGCGTCGGTAAATATTTGGTGGTTGTTACTCTACGCGTACAACTGTATTGAGGTTCAGTGTGGGTGATATTGCAACGTATCAATAATGATGAAAGGTGATTAAACGATGATACAGGGGAGCGAGGAAAGACAGAAAGGGTGTAAAGTGAAATTCCTTAGTTAATTTAACGTATGTGGCTTAGTTTTTGTTTAAAACCAATCAGTGCATGATATTACTAAAAGCTTTATCTTTCTTGAGGTTTTCGTGATAAAGCATGTTTCAGCTACATACGTTCTCTATTGTAGTTTTATTGTCCAATTGAAACTATGCGTTGTTTAACGATTATCTAATTCATAAATGAGGAATTTTCATTGACGATAGTGCGGGTCGATTAAAAAAAAAGAATAAGATAATACTTTCGGGGATGGGATACCGAAGAGGCTAACGTTACATGTAGTGTTTCAATGGAATTTCCTTTGTAATACATGATTAGGTGTTACGTATTAATAATTTATAGAATAACGTTTATTTTTAATTTTGTGGTTTAACGGTAGCGTCTCTAGGTATGACAGAGAGATGGTTTAATATAATTTCATTTTCTAGCCAGATTAAAGTTATCATTATCATTATCATAATCATTATCATTATCATTATCATTATCATTATCATTATCATTACCATTATCAATATCATTATCAATATCAATATCAATATCAATATCAATATCAATATCAATATCATTATCATTATCACATTATCATTATCATTATCATTATCATTCTGTTAGGACATTGGTTTAGGGGATTCATATCCTAGCAGTGTGCATCCCGGGAGAGGTTTTTAAAAATATTACAGATCTTAATATATAAAGGAGGCTACCGCGACACAGGAATGAAGTACTGCTGAAAGCAATGTTAATATCAATGCACTGTTCCAGCCATACTCTGATATTTCGATCAATATTATTGGCCTGATGCATCGTTACCGACTTCAAGTTATATATCTGTGCAGGTAGAGCGACGTTCATTGTATTTTAGAGACTTGCAGTAGAGACCACTTTCAAACTTTCAAACTTTATTTATTAAATGCTTAATTTCACAAACAATGAACAGTATAAGCATGTACATATAATTTCAATATTACAAAGTATAAACAAAACACATGACAACATTGATTATACACGTATACAAAGGAAACGAGTAAATCGTTATATTTTTATCATTCAGCAATACATTTAAATCATAAGTATATATTAAACAAGTTGTTGTCTTTTTCATTTTCTTAACATAAAGCTATCTTACCGAAACGAAATGCAAGTTAGCTAGTTAAGCAACCATATGTTTGATTGTTTTACAAAACATCGTTATAACAGATACACACTCGCTCGCGCATCCAAGCACGGACCCACACGCGCGACAATAAACGACGTGGCACAGGTTTGTATTGTTAAATGGTATTTTAGTCGTTTCGGAAAACGAACGAGTATATCTGATCTGGGTAGATCTGCATTTGTATACTTACTCTAAATTATTATTTCCTAACATCTGCGCTTTCTAGAGAGCTGGTTTGGATTTTTTTTTATATTTTTTTAAAAAATTAGTTACATTATTAATGGTCTGAATTGTGTACATGTCGTTTAAATGAACTATATTGAGATGTTTTCTTTTCTTTTTTTGTGTTAAACAATGATTATTTCCAATGTATGGCATGCATGCTATATATGGAATCTATCTTTTTATTGGAAGGGTGTGCGTGTGTGCGTGCATGCGTGCGTGTGTGTGTGCGCGCAGGGTGTGTGTGTGTGTGTGTGTGTGTGTGTGTGTGTGTGTGTGTATGGTGTGTGTGTGTGGGGGGGGGGGGGGGTGGTTGGGGGGAGGGGGTTAAGAATGAATCTGAGTGGAGTCACCATCATTCCAAAAATAACATTTTGTCTCACATGAAATGTTTGGTCCGAGATGGAACCGAACCCACGACCTCAACGGTGAGTTGACAGCACTTGACAGCACCTGGTCACAGAGGCCCCCACTTTTCTTGTTAGTGTCGGTCCAATAACTTAATGTGGAAGGTTTCATTCTGAGTTTTTTTCCAAACAAGAAAAAAATATAAATAGCCAATACCATTGACTTCGTAGGATGATCAGAAGTTAATGTCCTTCAAAAATGTATATGAAGTGCTGTATGTCATGTCTTGATTTCAAACAATTATGGAAATTTCCAGCACCGCGCTTCTTCATTATTGAACGATTGTTTATGTCATTGATATCACACGCACGCCGTGAATCTTCCCCCGGTACTCATTGTTTCCTCTGGATATCTACCTTTCGCCCATATGAAAGAAAATATGCTTTAATTATTTCATTGAAATACCGCTTGATCCAGTCTGTAATTAATGACCCCCAGCATGGGCGACCATCACAATGTTCATTGCATTACCGCCCCGATTTAATTATGTGATTCAACAGAAATGTTTACAAAAAGAAAAAATGAAATTCATATAAAAGTCTGAGTCTATATTTAAGGTAAAAATGTGCATAATACCCCACAACCCCTCGCCCTCCCCCCTCAAACAAAATACAACAACATACTTTCACATTTTAAAATCTTCTTAAAATTACCAGTGACAAAGGGTCAGCACATATTATATTTAATTAGAAGTGTCGCCATGAGTGTCGGCTTGCAACTCTTCTGTCAGTTTTTTATACCGTAGTACAACTTGTTTTAACAGATAGTTTTTATCTTCATCACTTCCTCGTAGCGCTCAAGGCTGTGCTGGCAAAGCCGCATTTTGTTCATTTTATGTAGTAATTTATGATTTCATAATTAAGTTCATAAAGTTCTCAATTTATTTGCGTTATTTATACCATGCACGGTCGTTCGGAATACTTTGTTATAATTAACGTTAGCTTGTCACAACTGTAAATATGGAGTGTTTTTCCTCATTTATATCAAATTAAGTAAAAATAGAATAACCATACTTCGAAACTGGCCTCATATCAGAAACTACTATAACTATAACTACTGCTACTAGAACTAATGCTGCTACTGCTACTGCCAACGTGACTGCTACTACTACTACTGTTGTTTGTACTACTACTACTGGTACTTCTACTACTGCTACTGCTGCTGCTGCTGCTGATACTGCTATTGCTATTGCTATTGATACTGCTACTGCTATTGCTTCTGCTACTACTACAACAACAACAACTACTACTACTACTACTACTACTACTACTACTACTACTACTACTACTACTACTACTACTACTACTACTACTACTACTACTACTACTACTACAACTATTACTACTGCTACTAGTACTAATGTTGCTACTACTGCTACTGCTACTAGTACTAATGTTGCTACTGCTACTGCTACTGCCAACATGACTACTACTCATACTACTACTTCTACTAGTACTACTACCACCATTACTACTACTACTACTTATACTACTACTACTTCTTCTACTACTTCTACTTCTACTACTACTACTACTACTACTACTACTACTACTACTACTACTACTTCTGCTGCTGCTGCTACTGCTACTGATACTAATACTGCTACTACTATTACTACTACTACTACTCCTACTCCTACTACTACTACTATTACTACTTCTGCTGCTGCTGCTACTACTACAACTGTTAGTAATCGACACATATTGACTGAGTATTATGTAAGTTTTTAGAATATATACATTGCATCATAAAGGCATGGTGGTGAAATTCGCTGGTTCAGTACTGTCTCAGACCGGGGTCAACATGATAAATTCAGGCACGGCACAGCACAGCGCAGCACGGCACGGCACGGCACAGCACAGCACAGCACAGCACAGCACAGCACAGCACAGCACAGCACAGCACAGCACAGCACAGCACAGCACAGCACAGCACAGCACAGCACAGCACAGCACAGCACAGCACAGCACAGCAGATACGCAATAAGTAGAGAACAGTATGTTACGGCACGGTTCAGTAAAGTGCGGTAAGGTGCGGTGCAGAACACAACACACGTAAAAACACAATGTAAGAGATTAACACAGATACCGGCGAAAGTGTTTGCCTTTGAAAGTTCAATTTATTCGCACCGATACATGCTATGAAGGGATTTAGATGATGCATCTATTGAGTGAAGTGACAAAATGTTGACAACGCATCGTCGAAAAAGAGACCCCACTCCAACATAAAAATAAAATGTCAAAATATATCGGACCCCCTACCAATCATACACCTACAGTATAATGGCGTAGGCGCCATTTTGGCATCGTTATTGTTTTAAACGATCCATAATTGTTTTCTACTTATTTTGTCGCTTTTTGGCATTAGGAACTTATTATTTATTGTGTCAGATATTGCAGCCAACTTACCCCTCGCAACGTGTCAGCAGGTATCACAACTGACATTTTTCATTGGCTCATTCTCAGCGGTCATTCATACAGCGGTGAGGTCTAATGCGAATAATGTAATTTTCAGAGGGGATGAGTTACTTTTTTTTTGAATGGGGTTTAACGCCATTTTCAACACATTTCAGGTTATATATGGCATATCCAGTTTTACTGGAGGAGGAAGACCTCAGAATGAATCTGAGTAGAACCACCGTCCTTCCGTAAGTAACTGGCAAACTTTCTCACATAAAGTGTTTGGAGCGAGTATCCAGTCAAACATGTGTAAACGGTCACCTTAATTAAGCAGTCATTTGTCTTAAGCAGCCACACTTGCTATTTCAAATGTCTATGCTTTAAGAGCAAATTAACCTCGATTAAGCAACAACCTGTCTTAAAGAGCCACGTTTGTTACTTCCTTTGACTGGCTGCTTAAGACAGGTTTGACTGTATTGTATATATGTAGAGAGATGGACTGCTATTTCCTATAATATATTTGGGTTACACAAGTGTGGTCTAAAGCACCGTCTCAATATCACTAACCTCTCACCGCTAAGGTCGTAGGTTCGAGTAAAAAATTGATGCGAGAAAGATTCCAGTAACTTGCAGAAGGACGGTGGTTCTACTCAGTCTGACTCAGTCTGAGGTCTTTCTCCACCAGTAAAACTGGATATGCCATATATAACCTGAATTGTGTTGAAAATGGCGTTAAACCCCATTCAAAAAAAAAAGTTTACAATTGTCGCATCAATTTATACATAACACCCGACGCTGAGACATATGAGAGTTGATATCACAGATTTATCCCAAAACTGTTCTACATATCTGTAGTATCTAAGATAACAAGCTCAGGTCAAAAATCAAATTTGTAATGTTTGTTTGTTTGCACCACGGCGCCAACGATGCAGTAGTTTGTACTTTGTCAAAATTCCCTACTTCGTTGTAAGGCTA